>LGAG01000355.1:25218-69976 GCA_001278395.1 Lerema accius
AAAAATAATTGTATTGTTTTGATAATAATAATAAAATAATTGGTGATTATATTGTAATTTGCTTAAGCAAAATGAAATTTGTACCTAAATCACATATTTTTTTATGAATTGAACGAAAATGTATAACGGTATGTATGTGTAATGAAAATTGTACAGTGAAAAATAAATATTATACAGTCTGTTTACACAAAGTACGAAAAAAATCATGGCCATAAAATGCTATCAAATTGTTAATTTGAAAAAAAAATATTATTATATAAATTGCTTTTATATATTTTTTTTTTGTTATACAGTACTTAAATATTTATTTATTTTTGTCTGAAATATGTATTGTATAATGATAAAATTTGTAGCGAAAATTTGTCACGAGTAGTCATGGAGTTTGTTGCGCCGCTTCTTCTCCACGACTCTATAGGTTGCGAAGCGGTAGTAATGTTAAAAAATATAACTATATCTAAAAACATACGACTGATTTTATCTATTTTATTTTTTATATCGGTACTTGCATTTAATTATTTCTGTTTATTTTTATATTAAAATCTAAAAATGTTTAAGGAACTAAATTTTTTGTCACTATAAAACAAAACTTTATAATTATATAAAATTATATTATATTGAATAAAAGTAGGACCAAATCATATTTTTTAAATTATCTATGTAATCTATTTCTTTTTATTATTTTGTCTTTTCGTAGCAGTCGTATGTTATTCAAAAAACAAATTTATAAAATAATTTCAAATAATTATATAAAAACAAAACCATTGAAAAATTCAAATTTAAAAATACATAAATAAACAATTTTTTGCCCCATTCTGTCGTTTTATTTCCTTTCTACATTTAACAACATACCTAAATGAAATAAAATATTTTGTATGTCTGTTGTTTTAATACCCCTTTTACCTTTCCCAGTATCTATTAGAACAAAGATAGATACTATGAAGTTTCTTTAAGTAATGAAAAAAATGTGCATTCTTATTTAGGTACACACTTTTTTTTTTGGAGAATATAACATTACAGTACTTTTGTAGTCCTTAACTATATGCATACTACAGTATTTAATATACTAAATTTACAGAATATCAATAACAAAATTTCATGAAAAGAAGAATAATTTGATTCAGATTTTTCATTGGAAACAATTTTCTTTGAACATTCACGTAGAAAATTCTAGAATTAAATACAAATACAAGTACATATTAGACACACAAATTGAATGCACTTTTACGATTGGTTACCAATGAAACTTCGAGGACTTTCAAACCTATAAATCTTAGATCTAAAGGCAAAGATATTTTCTCTGTTTATACCATAGAATATTACATCCTAACTTAATTCAAAAAAGGAATACTGTGGTATATTGGAGGTAGGTCGCGAAAAAACAACATCAACAACCGATTCAGAGGAACGAGAGTTTATTACTGACGCATCGTACATGTCACCCCTCCCTTTCTAATTTATGGCACCTGATTACAGAAAAAAACTTAATTAGTACTTATTAATATTTATACTTAACATTTTTAGTTCTAGGTCTTAACGTAGGTGGTTGGATCGCAGGCGTTGCAACCGTCGCAGACGGCGCAGGTGGCTCGGCCGCGCTACCTACCGCGTCGGTGCCCTCGGAGGACATTACCGGCTCGACCGCAGCCATAGATGTCGCACTATCACTTGACTCGCGGCTATCTCGACTCATTGTCTCGCCTTCTATAACAGGCAATGCGACCTGCGACGTCTGCGGTTCCACTGTCTCTTCTCCTTCCACCCCTAGCACTTGATCACTCGTTGGGCTTGGATACTGGGTGGCATTGAGTTGTTCAGGGCCAGTAGATATCGAGTCTGATGGTGGTGAACGTGGAAGCGATAATGTTGGTCCTGATACGGCCGATGGCACCCAAATGTCCAAGTCAACATTGTCATTACATCTTTTATAACTTTTATCAATCGCCTTCCCTGTATATTTAATTATTTGATCAACATGACGAATACAAGCGACATTGAAATCGTTTACAAAAATTTTATACATTCGGTTTCCAATTATTTCAGTTATTGTACCCATTGTCCATATGTATTTTCGCGACGTATACCATTTTAACCATACTGTTTCCCCGACCATAAATAGTCTCAAATTTTCTACTACACCGGAAACGCTACTGGCCTGAGGTAAAATAAGATCTAGTCTAGAACGCAAGTTACGTCCTAGCATAAGTTTAGCGGGAGAAACCCCCGTAGTACAATGTGGTGTGTTTCGATATTCAAATAAATATCCTAATAGTTTGTCACCTACGCCTTGTGGCTTATTATTATTAAGAATTAGAATGGATTTTAACATTTTCTTACATGTCCTAACTGAATTCTCAGCCTGGCCGTTACTTTCAGGGTGGTAAATAGGGGATGTGACATGCCGAATGCCGTTCATGTCACAAAATGTGTGAAATTCTGTTGAATGAATTTTAACATCATTATCCGACACAATAACGTTCGGCAAGCCAAATCTCGAGAACAACTCCTTAAGTTTATTGATCAACGCCCGAGTAGAGGTACCGCTGTTCATTAACAGGCATTCAAGCCATTTGCTATAAGCATCTATGACAATTAAATAAACCTGATTTTGCGCTAGCGACATGTAATCAATATGTATCCTATGCCAAGCGGCCGGCGGGCGCGGCCACGGCGCAGGGGGCGCGCGCGGTGGCGCAGAGCGGACGCTCACACAGGCCGCGCATGATCCGATCCATCGCTCGATATCGGAATTAATATTGGGCCACCACATTTTACTTCGCGCGATACTTTTAGTTTTTACAATCCCCAAATGACCCGAATGTAACTCCTGTAACATTTGGTTTCGAAATACATTCGGAATAACTACTCGATGGCCACGGAAAAGGCAACCGTTATCTAATTCTAAGTCTAATTTACAATTAAAATAAGGCAAAATAGAAGTGCAATTAATTTTTCGCGGCCATCCATATTTCATGTATTTCATGACAGTTTGAATAGTCTCGTCCTCCACAGTAGCCGCCCTTATTTTATCAAATGTTACCGGAGCCACATTAGAATCTAAAAACTTTAAATAAGATTTGTCTTCCTCCCTATTATTATCCGATTCGAATTCGACTGGCGTCCGAGAAAAATAGTCTGCTACTACATTATTTGAGCTACTTATATACTGAACCTCATAATTATAAGCAGATAGTATGATTGCATAACGCTGTAAACGTGACGCCGCCATCACAGACACTCCTACCTTATTTCCGAAAATAGACAATAAAGGTCTGTGATCCGTTTTTAAGATGAAGGGATCTTGTCGCCCGTATAAATATTGATGGAAACGTTTTACTCCAAATATAATGGCGGTGGCCTCCTTCTGTATCTGACTATAGTTACGCTCGCTGGTAGACAGTGAGCGTGACGCAAAAGCGAGCGGCCGCTCACTTCCGAAGCGCGAATCGCGCTGCGACAGCACAGCGCCGAGCCCCGTCGGGCTCGCGTCGACCGCCAGCACGAGCTGCGCAGACGGGTCGAAGTGGGCCAGCACGCGCTCCGAACACAATTCTCTTTTCACAGCCTCGAATGCATCCTGCTGTCTCGGCCCCCACTCCCATCTAGCCCCCGAGCGCAATAGATCATGAAGTGGGCTCAATATACTAGAAGCGTTGGGTATAAAACTGCGATAGTAGTTTACTACTCCCAAAAACCTTTTTACATCGACCACGCTTGTCGGAGATGGGGCCTTAGATATAGCAATTATTTTTTTCGGACACGTTTTTAAGCCATTTTTATCTATAAGATAACCTAAATATGTCACACTAGCCTGAAAGAAAACACATTTTTCTTTTTGTAAACGTAACCCAGCATCCATTAATCTCCTTAACACTTCACGTAATCGTTTCAGATGCTCTCGGGTAGTCGGTCCCGTTATACAAACGTCATCGAGCCAACAGCTGACTCCGTCTATACCTACCAAGAGTGTCTCCATTGTGCGTTGAAAGATAGCGGGAGCGTTAGCGAGCCCGTACACTAGCCGCGTATATTTAAATAATCCCTTTGTGGTGCTAATGGTTGTGAGATCTTGAGAAGTTTCTGTTAATTCGAATTGGTTATATGCATTACTAAGGTCTAATTTAGAATAGTACTGACCGCCACCGAGTTTAGCAAAAACTTCTTCTATTCGCGGCATAGGATACTTGTCGATAATCATGTCTTTATTTAGAGTTACCGAAAAATCACCAGCTATTTTTATCTTACCGTTTTCCTTTAAAACTGGTACTATAGGCGTTGCGTAATCAGAAAAATTTACAGGTACTAATATTCCTAATCCGACAAGCCGATCGATTTCCTCCTCTAGTCTGTCTTTCAAAGCAAATGGCACAGTACGGGGTTCAAAATATTTCGGTTTGGTATTTTGTTTTAATTTTAATTCTATTTTAAATTTATTAAATTTACCTAAACCGTCCTTGAATAGACTTGAAAATTCAGTTAATAACTGCGGTACTTCTCTCGGGATTGGGTCTAAATTTATATAATTATTAACACAAAAACTTATTTGAAATTTTGACATAAAATCACGCCCCAATAACGGTGGACCTCCGTTTGGAATTACATAAATATTTAAATTATGTGATTGATTTAAATAAGTAACCTCTGCAGTGAAATAGCCCATAGGCGTTATTTTATGACCATTGTACAGACACATTTTCAAATTATTTTTAATTAATTGACAATTATTAAAGGATATGTTGTATAACTTGTCACACATTATAGTGGTACCCGAGCCCGAGTCGAGTTCCATTTTTATTTCCTTATTATTAACACAAACGTCAAGTAAAATTGGTGCAATGTTCACATACCTTATATTCAAGATTTCACACTCCCTGCAATTATTACACTCACTTTCATTCGACACATACGATTCTGCTTCAAGATTGTGTAACCGACAACCGGTACGGTTTCTGGTAGACTTGCACATTTTCTTGAGATGGCCCTTCTCTCCACAAATCTGGCATCGATAGTTTTTATATCGACATTTGGATTCGTCGTGGCTCTTCAGTCCGCACACGGAACAGGACCGCGGCCAGGGCGCGGGGGACGCGCGCGGCGCGGCGGCTCCCGGCTTTCCCGTGGTCACTCGGAAAACCGGCTCCTGTTTGATGTGCGCGGCGTAGCCGGTGGACCCGGTGAGGGCGCGCGCCCTCCTCGCACACTCGGCCTGCTGCGCCACCTCCACGGCCCTCGCGAACGTCAGGGTGGCTGCATCCTGCTCGAACAGACGGTCGCGCTCGGGTCCGACGCTCAGTCCCAGCACGAACTTGTCCCTCAGCATCATGTCCAGGGCGGATCCGAAATCGCAATGCACCGCGAGTCCTCGTACTCGAGCCGCCCACATCTCGACACTCTCAGCCACGTCACGTGTCGCCTCGTAAAATTTTGCCCTATCGGCAAAAATACATCGTTTGGGCGTGAAATGTAAATCCAATTTCGATATTAGATCGTCGAATGTGACATCTTCGACCTTCTTAGGATGCACTAAATTCCTCACTAGACGGTATGTCTCGTCGGATAAATGCGTTAACAATAACGCGGCCTTTGTATCCGATTCCACCTTATTTAACTTGACGAACTGTACTAATTTACTTTTAAAAATGTCCCATTCTTGAGAATTGTGATCAAAACTATTTAAATTACCGGAGAAATTTGACATGATTAATTACGTAAACACTTTATTTTCACTACAGCACAACGTAACAATTTTTTTTCCGATCGTCGCCAGTGTGGTGTATTGGAGGTAGGTCGCGAAATAACAACATCAACAACCGATTCAGAGGAACGAGAGTTTATTACTGACGCATCGTACATGTCACTAATCCTTTTGTATATTATATTAGAGGTCGAAAGAATACTGTCTACGCACTTTCACACAAACCTAGGTCGGTAGGTACCTACCTATTCTTTTGGACAGACTGAATACTATTATGGGGCATTATAAAGACCGTTGTTTGTTAAATATTCAGATCCAGTTGTTGCAAAACAATTTCATATTTTTGTATGGTAGACAAGAGATTAATGCTTTTATGACCTGTAGGTAAGTACGGTGCACGAGTGTCTCCTCGTTGCTGGGAAGGCTTACAGAATGCTCTATCATGCCTTTATACGTCAATAGTGGCCATATTGAAGTATAGGCAGATTTTTACCAATTCTAAATGTTACAACTCGACAGATATCAGTAGTCTAGATTGTAGTAGTGACCGTGCCTTACTAATAAGGGGTCCCAGTTTTAATTCCCGGCGACACAGACATTGCAATAAATAAAAGTAAGGTATTTTCGGATCATTCATAATAAAAAAATATATACCTACATTGCATTCTAGTCACAGGTACCTACCTAATCCCCACAGCATTTATGTATAACCCATCTTCTGCCAGAACTTTACTATAAACCTATCTTAGAAAATATCCGCTATGTATTCAGAAATCTTCCATAGGCATAGCAAAGTATATCAGTGATCGGCGGCTTTGGATAGTTGATTGATTCCCAGCTACTGGCGCCAGCGGGTAATGAGCTCAGATCGTCACCGGGGCGGGGCCGGTAACTTGCGAGTCAGCCAGCAACTATTATCGCCCGCCCATACCACCATGACTAGCAACTTTTAATAACGTGCCTACTGCCTATCCCTTGTTACCGGTTACGGCATTGTTCTGATTTGGGCGCGGTTCCGGTGGATTAGAGGTTTCGTATGATTATGTTATTTGGGGGTATACTGCAACCCTATTTCGGTAGTTTAGATTTGGTATTTTCATCTCTTAGAGCAGTATTCGTATTGATAAAATTGTCAGGCTAGCGATCACTTTCTTGCTTGTTAAACAATGCGTGTTCTAACTAATTACTTAGGTATTTTCGTGGTGTTACATTCTTTACCTGAAGACATTGATGATAATATCCGGTTTTTTAGTCAAGTTTATGAACTTATTGCATAATGTCTTTAGTTACATCATAAGTTACTTAAATAAAAAACATACTTAATTTACAATTAGGTAATTTTTAGGTACGTTTTTTTGTTTTGTTTATTGTTGACTTTGATTACGTTTCCAATAAATTAGCAGGTTTTCTAAGAATATCAAAAATAAAAAGACAATTCGAAAATGTATAAGTATACTTTATTTATCTACATATAAACACGTGTACGATACAATATTGCTACACCATTCTTATGCTAGGAGACCAGTGCATGACACGAAAACCAAAATATCTTCATATTAAACGAAACTTCCTCCAACCATAATCTTTGGCACTTCATCTTTGAATAGTACAAAGACTCGATTTTTCTCTCAGTTCTTTATTACCTTATATATATCTACTTTATACAAGCCACTAAGATTTTTGTACACGACATGTTTCGAAGATACAATATCTAAAGTGCAGTATCTAGTCAATTATAATTGTGATGTATTTAATATACTTATAAGTAATCATGTATTTTATTTTAAATAATTTACTTTTGTACACTACAACATTGGTGATGACGATGAAAATGATGATGAAATATTTGATACTGGTGTTGATATAATAGTATTGATGATCGAGATGACGAAAAATGAGTAATTACTTATCTACCGAGAGCAGGTAATAACAAAAAAAATCAAGAAAATCATACTGCTCTATGATTCATATTATATCAAAGAATTTATGTAAAATGTAGACTACAGGGAAAATACGAGACATTTTCACATACAAAATTTTATAATAATTATGACATTTTGTAATACACGGTTCTATAAAATTCTATAAATAGTTACCCTACTTTTTTATATTGTCTTATAGTTTGTAATTCGAAATTTTCATTTCATTTAAGGATGACATTATCCTATTATAATATTATTATTATAAAGTATAGATATATATTTTATATCATATTATATATATATTTGATCATAAAGGATAAGTATAATATTTCTATTTAGCTTCGTTTGTTTAAATGTAATAACTGTAAAAGTAATATAACGTCGTGTACAAAAATCATTCCACATTATAGAGAAATTAATATAATAAGTAATATGAAAATATTAAATTGTGATAGTTGAATATAATGAATCACATAGAAAGAATCAACTATTGTTATTAATATCCAACATATTGGACAAGAAATTGAGACAAACATACAATTTAATTCAAAATACGACAAAAATAAAATACTACAAGTTACAATATTTTTGAATACATTGAATTGTATAACGTTCTATACATTTACCAAAAAGTGACTTAAATTTTTATACCAAGTGTGCATTATAAGAAACATCTAAATAATTAAAATTACAGTTATACTCAATAATTTAAATTATTAAATCACAAAAACACATATTTCAATATCTTACATGTAATAATGTTGATTATATTTAAATTGACTATGTATAAATGACGAGACCAAATATAAACTACAAAATTTATACAATATTTTTATACAATAATAATAATAGGATTGATGAGTATTGAGAGAATTTCCAAAATTGTGTATTTTAATTGGGATATGTGAAGTAATTGAATATATTTTTTCTCTATTTTACATAAGAAATATACAAGAAAACTAAGAGAGCATTAAATATATCCTAGAAGTCTACTAAAGAACTATAAAGATAAAAGTTTGCATAAGTTATTAAGTAACGGACGCCGATGAAAAAGCAACTGTATTACCATAAGTCTAATGAACTTTTTCGTATGATTATTGGGGACATTAAATCGCATACATATTAAGTAATCGACTTCAGCCCAAGAGCACTAACTTGAGAGGCAATTTGCGTACAGAAAGTTGACTCTTAAGTACACTGATATAAGAGTTAATTTGGTATAGAGGTTAGTTGAACCGTTCCCTACAATCTCATGTACGAAAATAGTTTTTTATACCAGTGTTATGTTTTGTAGTATATTATAAAAACAATAAGCTTTCAAGTTCCTACAATACCGCACTGCAATACACAATAGTGCAACGCATTTGAGTTCTTAAGTTCATAGCAATAATGTGGATTTTTCTACAAGACCTATACTTTCTAACGTTATTCGCACAGCCCATATTATGGTACAAAAGTAACATTTCATAGTAACTCGGTCAGTAATACAACTATGACCAAGTTTTGATGCTCACATTTATGGTAAATTTTATCAAATGTTTTCTATGCTTACTTACTAATGACTACTAATTTTATGATCGATTTAGTTATTACTGTTACATATTTTAAAAGTTAAATCAGTTGGTCTCTAGATGTGTATATAAGTTGACATATAGAAAACTTAATAGAGATATTATACTATTATAAGTCTTTTTTTATCTAACTTTTTCTAAACAAAACGAGGACCATAACGAAAAGATAAATCAAATTTTTTTGTTCAGAATAAATCCTTTTGTCCACTAATTCTTATTTCTATTGAATGGTAAAAGAAATAGTTTACACGAAATTTAGTACAAAAATTTTGAAGTACCTACTTACCAGCTACCAAAAACATATAGGTACCTACGTGATATTTTCACATTTTTCTACGTGCTCTAGTTAAATTTTATTACCTAATTCTGTGCGTTTCGTGTCCGTAATATTCCAATAATTCATTAATTACCAATTAATTATACGACTAAAGAAAATAGTCGACAATGTGCAACCTTAATATTAAAATTCATATATCACAATTAGTAAATTGTTCCATTAAATTACGTTATTCGTCTACAATTGTAATTATAATTTTGACAAAATTTGAAAAGAGTTACCTACAATTTTCAGTTTTGAAGGAATAGTAACACCAAAATCTGGCAACTGTTCATATTGTATTTACTATTGACAGAATTGAAAGAAATTAACAGCCAGCAAAAAAATAAGCAAAAATAAACAAAACTAAACGAAAATCTTCTAACTTGGCTTAAACTAAAAATAAAAGAAGTATTCCGAATTATTTAAATTATCAAAACCTACATCATTTAGGTCTGAAAATTAACATGAACACAAAATAAACAAGAATCCATTAAATGGAGAAAAAAAAAATACAGAAAAAGATCTACATAATTAAATGAGAAATCCATTGAAAAATGGTCTCTAAATCGTAAACTTTCGACCTCCACTAATTAAAAATTACACATTTTAAAATTATTTAAGTCACTTTCAAAAGTGAAAAGAAAAAATCAATTTAGATTTTTTATTTTATTAATTTTTTATGGTTTCAAAATTTGAATTCATAGGACTTCTTTCCCCATTCAGTCTCTAATCTAATAAAGAAATATACTCAATAACACCTTATTCGAAACGAATCAATCAAGTTATCTAGGTAGGTAGGTATATCCAATAGTTCGTATCTAACTACTCAACGTGTGTAAAAGTAGAATCGAAAAGCCTACTAAATTCGTGTGTTGGTAAAGCACAAGATTATTGCTTTAATTGACACCCGAAGTGTCATTAAAAGTGGTCGACGCGTTACACTACATAGGACATGTCAGTCATTAAGCGTGGTAAGTCTTCATTAACATCTGTTTAAGTGCTTATTTTTAAATTAAGCTTCCATGAAGGCACTAAATAAGTCAATGGTAAGTTACACTGGCGTGTTATTATTCTTCTATTGAAAGACCTAGTATTGGTTTACACTCACATTTTCACAATCAAAAGAGCATCAAGTGGGTGCATATAACCATCAGATTAATAGCAAAGTTTAGTTAGTTTTATCAACAATTTGACGCTAGTGCGTACAATTCACAATTTTACAACGTACATTACACGTACAAGATTTTGAACAATACAATTATGACTAGTAGGTTTGTCTACTCTACCGCTAACACCGTAGAAACGGTAATCAAATCCCTTATCACTTCGACTATACTTATCTATAGTAAATCGAGGCGAATAACTCCCGTACATATCGCACAAGTCCATTACAACACCAAAACCACGAAACGCTTATAAAGTGAGATCGCGTATGGTCCTTCGGGCCGGATACATGGTCCTTCGAGCACGATAAATGGTCCTTGGCCATGATTTAAAGTGACATGGCGGGTGTCGGTGCCAATGCCAGTTTTGGGCGCTAGGTGGCGTGGGGGACGGTGGCCGGCGATGGGGGAGTGACCGGCAAGGCCGGAGAGCCTCGTAGGGACGCCGCGTGCCTTCGCAGTAACTCAGTAACTGTGATTGCTACCTGTACGGTGCCCTTACCTTCCAATACGTCAGCCGCACAGCACATTAATTTCTGTAACAATCCGTATAAGATGAATTACAAAATTGTTTTTGAATTATTCATTTAAATATTATTCATTTTTTTAATACTGTGTTTACCACCTTAATATATGTATTGAAATGATCTTAATTCAGTAGCTGCATACTATAATGATCAAAGGATTATAGTAAAGACTATAACCAATTATATTAGGTATTATGTATCCAATTCTTGAACATCTTTTTATGCAATAGGATAGACAGACAAAAAATAAAACAAAAAATTTGCCAATAAGTTTTATTCTTCAATTACAGAAAAACAACGTAATTCGTAAGTACATTAAAAAAACATGACATAAACCTGTTAGCCGAAAAATAAAAAAAGTCTCTTAAAGTTATAATAAAATCGAAAACACATCTAAATACGAACTTTGTGAAAATGCATGAAAATACTTCATAAAACGAACGGTACTTTTCAAAACCGAAAAATCATAATAATACTGCAAAATTATAAACCAATTAACTTTTGACCGCTAATTTAATTAATGTCTTAATATACTGGAATATAATTACTGGATTTAATGTATTTATTGATAATAATTAATGAATGGGAAATGACAAGTTGTTAAGGGAATAGAAATACCGGCCAGCGGCAATTTTTATCAAACCAGTTCCACATATTTACTTATTATTTCATATAATAAAGTCAATTTAACCTTCAAATTGAAATGTAAATTAATTCTATAATTCATGATTTTAGATCCAAGGTTACATAATAAAAAAAAATCTAAGGCCGACCGAATATTGGACACGTTTTCGTACGAATTTTACGAACGAATCGTTCGTACGTGTTCATTCGTGTCCGCACGAGTAAAATTCGTACGAAAATGTGTCGAGTGTGCGGCCGGCCTAAAGATAGCAAATGGCAAGAATTTAATAGTTTATATTACTATACAGTAATTCCTGTATATACTCAGGTTGTCAAACATAATTATCAATAAATACTTTAAAACCAGGTAAAGTTACACATACCCAAGCACCTCAAGCCAATAAATACACTCAATAAGCATAACTCATATATTAATCGTATAATAATATTATTTTATCTTATATTTATGTACTTATTCTATTTATTTATTGTTGTACTCGCGAATTTAAAGCTCAAACACAATAAGAATGTTAGAAAGCATTAATAATAAGACAAAAAGCTTAACGTAATAACAAGAATTTGTGATGAGAAATCGTTTGGTATTTTGCTGTATTTAATATTATAAATCATAATATAATTTAGTAATGTATTATAAATTTATTCGAAATTATGAGATAAATGTTTTACTTTTATTTATAAGAAGCTTCGTTTCTTTTATGAAAGTAAGTTAATTTATCATTTATGGAATTTATTGGCTGATAAGTATTGAAAACAAAATCAAATCAAAAATATGTAGAATTTAATTTAATTAATTGTTTCAATACGTAAGTCGAAATTTGATTATTTTACTCCATGAAAATATGTGTAGATAAGGAAATATTTTGAAAATCTTATGTAAATTACGCAATGAATAAATCAGTTTATATAATTTGCAACAGAAATATAATAATTAATTAGTTATTTGATGCAGTAGTAGAATCTATAGAATTATCAATATGCCTTATTGTAGAAACAAGTTAGGAGTTTATATTTAAGAAAACAGTAAAGAATCTATAAGTCTCTTTAATATAATAAAATATCTTTGGAATGCTTATTAGATACATCATTGTTATATGTTAACAGTTTAACTTGACAAAAACGCCTCAAAATACTGTTTCAAATTTAATTTTAATTATTGAAACTCGAAAATGTGTTGAACATTAAAATAATATTTTAAAACCGGATACATTTTTGTCAAGTTAAACTTAGGCTGGACATAAACGGACAGCTTGAAACATTCAGCGAATGCTATAGCATGAATCGATTGCTTCAAGCTCCTTGTATATGGCGGTCGAAGTGTCGAACCACACACAACTGCTTGAAGCAATGATCCGGTCACCACACACAAGTAGCTAAAACCAATAAGCACACGCTGACTGCTTCAAAACTGTCTGAAACTGTCCGTCTACGGCCAGCCTTAGGGCCCTTTAAAAGACTACGAAATCAGTATGTTTGGGAATTATTAACCCTTAAACCTCTGTCAGCAAAAGTACACAGAGTTACCTACTTTTACTCGAAAATAAGTAGTAAGGGCTATTTGCTAGCTCTCGCCACTTTGTGTTAACGTAATAATTAAAAGGCCTCTAAACAAGCAAAAAAAAAATTAAATGCAAAAAGCTTTAGTGCACACATTGTTGGCATCTAGTTAACTTGGCTTTGTTACTGAGTATTTCACGATATATTAAAATTTATTAGTTTAAAATTTCATAAAACATTGTCTTTTATATAAATGTTATCGAATAGTTTACATGGAAAAAGCCTCAAAATACAGTCTAAATATCACTACGCACTACTAGCGTGGCCGTTTATGACATTGGTGCATGATTAAGCTGTATACTCATAGTCCTACACAAGGATTTCCTATGTCGTGAGTGCCATGGATGACACTATAGTAGAGCCATTACAAACGTGCAGACTACGTCATCAGTCATTTTATCATATCTCTCGTTCACACTTATAGGTATAACTCTCGCTGGAATGTGGGAGTGAGTTTCGATATACCTATAGGTGTGAACGAGATATGATAAAATGATTGATGACGTAGTTTGCACGTTTGTAATGGCCCAGCTATAATAGATCATGGGCCACCCAGATCGGGAACAGAAATTTAAATACGTTATTCAAATTTCTGCCTCGCTGGGAATCAAACCTAGGACCGATTGAACGACGGTCCGTCATGGTAACCATTACTGGGGTCCTTAACCGATCAAAAAATGTTTCCAAATATGCGTATGTGTACGCACACACGCACGCACTATTTGCGTACACGTATACGTTATTTCGTAGTTGAAATTCGTTACAAAAGCGCAATCTAGCGATCTATTTGCCAACTTAAGGCGTATTTCATAACAATAGATTTAACTTTCACGACAACGGAGTTTATTATTTCGTCATAAACGGCCTAATTTATAACATAATTTTTGCATTAAAATACAATAACGATATGAAGTTTCGATAAAGGCATACGATTCTTATTTGATAAGAAGTATAGAATACGTTTAACGACTACTCTACACGACTAATTCGTGTAGTAAACTACACTAAATGTCATTCGCTTCACTATTTAATGCACCAATGGCTTATGAGTTAGTTGATTGTACTTTAGAAATGGAATTCTATAGAACACAGGCATCGAGTAAGATAGTTATTTGTTAATACATTATTATTATTTTTTAATTAACTTCCAACCCACAAAAAAATAAGTTAAAGTGAATATTTTGTGTAACAAAAGGTTTTATCAATCTACTTACATTTTATAAAATAAAAAATATCATAAAATTACTACACCAAGCAGTAATTCATGTGTGCCTGATTAGAGACGGCAGAAAAGAGAAAGAATTCTTGTGGGTTTAATTTGTGAATCTGCATTGAAATATAATTTTAAATAACTAAATAAATTTTAAACAAAATAATTAATATAGGATCAAGTGGCTTATTCACACAAATTATGAGTTTTCTTCTAAATCATATAACAGATAGTTGAAACAATACATTCTCTCATCATTAACACAGAAGTGATCAGTATTGCCAATCGCAATCTTAGTATTACCTCATTAAAAATACTAAAAATAATTGAATTATCATCGCTAGATTATTGCATTGGCATTAACATTAGAGAATTATTGCATTGGCGACTAAGCAATTGCAGTTATTTTAGTTCTGATTTTTAGTACATTAGTAACCACTTAGTAGCCAAACTTTTTAGCACCTCAGTAGTAAAAAGAGCATACTTAGAGATTACAATGGCAGTAATAATTTTTCTCATCCCACGTTGATAATCCAATTAATTAAATACACCTTATTTTACCTGGAATCTGTGCACAAACCTTACAATAGGTATTTCGAAATCTTAAAAAGAAAATCTAATTTCTAAAAGTACTATTCCAACGAGTGATCTACGTAATAAGTGCTTTATTACAACTTGTAAAACTGGCAGTGGCTAATAGGATTTATGTTTAATAAAAAATATATTTTCGGTAGGAAATCATAAATTATTATAATAATTATAACAATTTACTGAGATTAGTAGTTTAGTTAAATGCTGTCCAAAAATACCATATTACTAAAAATATTGAAATAGAAAAAATGCAACCACACAAAAGTTTACCCTCAACAAGACTACGTATAAATTAATATAATCTTAGAGTTAAATAAGTATAACATACAAATACCTTTAAAAATAACGAAATAATAAAACCTATGATATACACAAAAAAAAACCTCTTGGAAATTGAGATCTCTGGAAAAATAATTCAAAAACACACACAAGGCATAGCCAATCAAAATAAATTACATTCATTTAGCAAAATTCCTCCCCAAATAAAATTCCTTGCTGAATAATATTCTTTGCTGAATATTTTCCGCGAAACAAAAATTCCTTATTGAATAGTAATTCACTTTCAACTGTATTTTGTTTTGTAAAAACCTCTAATGTTTTATTTAAAAATCATATTTAATTTTTTGAGAGACTTTGTATATGTATAGTTTTAATAAAATACATGTTTAATAAGATGTGACATTGTGAGGTAACCTACTATTTTTAGACGAAAGAGAAATATATTATACAAAAATTATGTATATTCCGTACATTCCGTTGAACTTAAATAAATGTTTTTTTAATATAAAATCATTAGGTATCTTCGAAAAAAATTAATTCGATTGAATAATTGAACACATAAAAAAATCAGATCCTTAACAATTTTTTATTTTATTTTATTTAATGATGTGATAATTTTAACGTTAGACTTCATAAAGAATAGCAATTTCGCTCCATAGAATAGATGCCAATAAATCACAGTTATTTATTCAATACAGCCAACATTTTACTCTACTTTTAACCTATCCGACCATAGATAATGTACGAAAAAAAAAACATATTCAAAGTATAAAGTAAAAATCAAAATAGGGCTTGTAAATTCAGTGTAGCCAAACCCGTTGTAACAATCAGATATCCAAAGTAAATACGGTTCAAATTCCTCTGCATCAGTCTCATCGCTCGAAGGTCCTACGTGTAAATCGCAATCGTTAGCCTCAAAAATTGATCTCCCGGCAATCACAGTTTGACTGTAGTAAGGCAATGTGGAATACTTTAGTACTATATAATGAGATTGCCATAATCGGTTCAAAATTATAATTATGATAACCAAAATATCAAATAGTTTTCTTAGTAGCTAAAAAAGTATTGATATCAAATTAGTACGTTGAAAAATATTGCATTATAATGTAAAGGTACAGTCGACAGTGAATGCTCAATAGTATGCTAGTACAGTCAAAACCATAAATTATGAAAATTAAAATGGCAATATTATGATGAATAAAATACATTCATATTACGACGGCAAAAATGAATGAAAAAGTGTATGGAATTTATTTTAATTGATTATTTAATTTTAATAATTTACTTTTTATGTTGACCGTACAAGCATAATAAGGATAATATAGTATGTGTTATACAATCATACATACAAAGAAATTCTGAACCGATTATCACAATCTTTTCTTTGTAATATACACACAGCAACCAACAACGCTCCCTATACAATTTAGAAACTACCCACATTTTTTTTCAACACTTCCTAACAAACTACTGACAAGACAAGAGAGTTCTATAACTACATAAATTAAATCATAACTAAGTCTATAGTGTACTCAATTCCTTGAAAATCAGATCTGGTACCATAGATTATAAAGGGTATACGATTAGCAAAATGGCGGATACGAAAAACGTTCCGAGGCATAGACAAGTGAAGAAAATCCTGTTTTCTCTTTCTTTTGCCGTCTCTTCTGTGACCATCGGCTCACTATTTAAGTTATTCTGGATATCGAGATTCATTTTCTCTCGATCATACCTTCCGATATTCACTTCCGAATCGACTATATTCACTTCCGAATCGACTATATCGATTGGAAAATCGACTTCATCCGTATCGTATATTTCGAAGTTATCACTCTTGAACACCCCATCAGCCTTGTAAAACGGCGTTACAAATTGAATCCTATTCCTTTGGTAATACGGTCCTCTATTCCTCAACCCATCACATGGCGAATAATGCTGCACATCCGCGTTATTATTCTCATAATTAAGCGCGTACTCCTCCGATTCATCGAACGTATAATCATTGCTATTGCTGTGATCGAAGTTAAAGTTGCTGATGTATCTGTCCTCGGTGTACCTGCTTCGTCTTTGGTAGTTAACTTCGATAGCTTCTGGGGTGTCGTGGGGGTAATCCGGATAGGGTGGATAGGGGTCTGTATCGATATCTGTGGGCGAACGTGGCGTGGCGTGTGTGAGGGCGGCCAGTGTGCGAGCGAGAGCTACGACCCCCCGTCCCGCTCCGTCCAGTATGTCTGCGGGCGAACAGATGACCTCCTGCAACACACGCCACCCGTCTCTTTATTTCACATACATTATTTCTTGTTTCGTTCGCTTAGGATATCGTACAAGACCCTGCAACACTCCAAATTGACATAGCATAGCATTGGCGTTGGGTTCTTTCGATATTAGTGCCACTTTCAAATTTTTACGCCGTTTTTTTTATTACACAATGCTTAAAAATATTAAGTCAAAAGTAAGAATAAAAAATCTTTTTTTATTTTATTTTAGTTCGTGTACACCCCTAAAAGACGAAAATATAAGGTATATTTATTAAAAACATACGCACATGGCTTTCTTGCACACAAGTACACAATTATGTACTATATTGTTTGCATTAAGATATAGAATAAAAATCTTTAAAAAAAATTGTTGCACTGAAAAATTATTATTGAATGTAAAAAAATGTTAACAAATCAATTTAAGTAACGAAAATCCCAGTATTAATAGGTCAAAAGAAAAATATTTTACAACTCACCTCTTCGACTCCTATTTTCCGACACGCCTCCAAGAAGTTGTCGACATTTCGTCTGCACCTCGCCATTGTAAGTTTCGGCTGAAAACAATACGACAAAGTTAGCTGTATACTAGACATTACAATCGAATAAAATATGAAAAAATTGATTAATGAACTGATTTTAACAAAATAGATAATATTTACTAGCTTTTATTTTTATTTTATACTCATCAAATCATTAATAAGAAAACCAAAAACCAGACTGCCAATAAATTGGAGGATCCAATGAAACCCCATTATGTTGAAATCCGTCAGACATTTAAGCTGTAGGACCTGTCAAAGAAAATCACATACATACGCTTGAAAAATATAACCCCTCTCACGACTTTTTTTTGAGAGGACATCCAAGCGCAGCAGTGGTACGGAAATAGACTGTAATAATGACGATAGTAACGAACATATGTTCCCTACAGGTGCCACTAAAAAGTTTATATATCTCAGACATACATACCCCTCAGGTGCCACTGAGAGTTATATCCAAGACATACATACCCCTCAAGTGCCACTAAATTCCTCACCTGCGCGGGCGACGGTACGTGCACGGAGGCGACGGAGCGCGGCCGCACGTGGTTGGCGAGGTGGCACAACACCACGCCGTCTGCCAGTACTGGCGCTAATTGCTCCGGTAACGACATCTTCAGACGAGACTCTATTATCTATGAAACAACCGAAGAATTAGGGCTAGTGATTTAAACTTTTTGTTCTATATAAAAAAAATTTGGTTAATCTTATTTAATGATCATTAACACATTTAACTAAAAAAAATCCAATATACAGATATAAAATTCTATGATATCATTTGGATATAAAAATTGGAAGTATGACAAAAAAATATAGTTCATGTCACTCTTACCATAGAGACGAATCCAAATATACCTCACTCGTTGAAATTGACCAAATTGTTTGGGTTGTAGTGTGTGTCAAAAAAGTGGACATTCATACGATTAGCCTTTTCATACAATCTGGTAAAGATAATAAAACAATATCTCACCGTCCGCAACTGCTGCAGCAAATCAGACTCCTCCTTCTGCTTGTCAAACTCCCTCTTCATAGTGAAGCTGAGCTTGTCAGCGGCCGCCTCCTTGTTCCACGCCATCTTGCCGGGCGGCTTCGGCGCCGGACCTTTCAAATACGACACCGTCAACAACTTGGGGTCCCCGTTCACTTGCCGAGGGATATTCGACTTTAAACTGTTGTACCCCAAGGTATTCGTCGGCGATTTGGTCGGCGACGACGGTTTTACGTACGTTTCCGTTTGCCCGTTGACGCGCGGCTCGTTGCCGTTCGCGTATATTTTGTTCACGTTCCGCGAGGGCACGACCTTTTGGACGGGCCGTTTGTTTTCCTCGGGCTTCTCGTTGCCGTTTTGGTTCTGGAACCTTCTAGGGGTGGAATGGAGGAGGGGGGAGTTTGGCACTTGAGAGGCGTTGGGGGAAACTGTTGAATTGCTAGAATTGGACGATATGGAGCGGTATAAGCTAGGGGATACGTTACTGTAGCCGTTGACTGGTGAGTGCGGTGACTTTTGAAAGTGGATGGGGCTTTGGTTCTGTGGAGAGGAGTCCAGCTCGGGGGAGGGTTGGTCGGTGCGGGGCCGGTAAATGTCTTGCTGGCGTTGCTGTCTTAAGGCTTCTTTGTATTGTCTGCAACCACGAAATATGTAATTAGTTTCCTTACATTTTGTTGTGGACATGCTTTAATGACACTTAGATATGGGCATGTTAGTAAGGCCTTTATAGCGTGTATTTTAGCTGCATTCATTTACAATTAGTATTTACAAATTACTTAAAACTTTGTTAGTACATGTAGTATTAATTAATAAGAGTTATGCCATATTTATTTTTAGGACAATATATACTATGTACTAATGTTATTTTCTTGTTAGCACACAAAATTTTATATACAATAATACTAATCATAAAATTCAAATAACGCAATGCAGTTACATTTGAAAATTAAGTTCTTTAGATTACACTTTTAGCATTAATAAAGGCAAGCGTAGTGCAAAGCTCACAATTTTCTCGGGCTAATATAACTGCTTTTAGCTAATAACAGTGCTGAAGATTGATAAAGCAATCTCTTTGGATGTAAAGAGACATCTTCGTGAAATTTTCCTCAAGAAGTGGACCCCTATTTAAAGAGCGCTCAGTTTAACCCTGAGGCGGTTTGAGACGAGTTAGCAAACCATAGCGCGCGAATTGCACAGTGATATTTACGCTAAGTGTCATTAAAGGGTTAATTCTAATTCATATATTTATGAGACTGGATATAGAGAACGTGCGATTAATACTCTGCGTGTAACAACTGCGTGCGTTTCATTTGAGAATAAAGAAAACACTAATTTAGTTAAAAAAATCTTAATGTCTCTCTAAGAGAAATTGCAATATTAATGTTTTTATGTATGTGACTTCAATATATTATCAGCCCATTGTAGCGATTGGTAAGTTTAAGTATAGATACATCTAGGTTAAGGACAGAAATCTAAATTTATAATTAAATTTACTGCCTCGCCGGGAATCGAATCCGAGACCTATCTAACGGCTGTTCAGAATAGTAACCATTGCGCCATCCATCCGTCCATCCATCAGCCTTTAGAGGTCCACTGTTGGACATAGGCCTCTCCTAAATTTCGCCACTCTGACCGGTTCTGCGCCTTTTGCATCCAACGGATACCCGCTGCCTTCTTAGCCCATAATAATGGTCACAACCCTATAAACAGCACTTCCGTATTTACATTACAAGTAAACAAAGCATATAAAATGACCTTACTAAGTAGTGAAGTATGCCAGTATGTTCTGTCATTGACGGAAGCATTATTATGCTCGATGCACCAAAGCCTTACAAAAGCAGCGGATTATGTAAATACGTCAGGAGTTCGCAACATTTTGCTAAACAGTACAATTTAAAATTTAAAAGCGACGTATAACTGGAAGCAAATATACAAACACATGAACGTTACACGTAAATTAATAACTTTTATCAAATCTAATTTTAATTGAAAGTAATCAAAAACGAAGGTATATTATATTAGTAGATTAGTATACATTAATCATGGCTAAACTTTTTGGTACACAATAAACACGATTTCAAAGTAATTATTTATACATTAACCCTCCCATTTCGTTACTCTATATCCAGTCTAAAACACTCACTGATCTATTTAATATAAATATATTGGATAGGCTATCAATTTACAATACAACACTTATACTTCATCAGCGCCACGTCGAAAATAAAAGGCTTAATATTTTTTTATACCCAAATGAATTAATAATTCTATTTTTATGTAAACGTAGCTCATCCTATACATTTATATTAGATCATAGTTAAAACATATACCAAGTCCGTGCATGAATGGTGCAATTCGTGCTAATGAGTGACAATGTACCTGTAGGTTTGTTGATGAGCTAATTTACTCTTATCATCTCCATTCGACAAGTTTCCTTCGGGTGATATACGGATGCTGAAAGGGACAACACCGGGGTTAATAGAATAAGGGGACGAAGAAAAATGATTGGGGTTTAGTTGATGACATGACTACCTAGCTAGCTAAAAATGTTGTTTACCTCTGCACCATCCGAGGAGAAAAATGAAATAAATTAAAATTCATATGAGCAACTACATGAGTCTACAATAGCTATTAATTCTAACATAATTCACTTGTCGTTTCAATTTATAATAGGGTTGGTGTTCTTTTTTCAAATAATCTAAAGTTGTGCTAAATGTGAATTCTACAGTAAAATTGGGTGATTTGTTTTTTATGAATTTTTTTCAAATTGGACTGTGCCTACATCATCACCAGTATTTCTTGGACTACAACACCAATACTAGACATCAACTATTCTACTAAAGATATATCTAATATGATGCCAGATACCTACATTAAATAGCCATACAAAAACATCGATAGTAATGTCTGATTCTAAACATTAAATTTCATAAAGTAAAATTCACACAAAAAATATATTTTTTTATTAGAGTGTCTTCACACATATTCAGGTCAATAGTTCATTCTATCCAGTTTCAAAATTAATAAAGGACCTCAAACTCATGTAAATATGGTTTCACATTATATGTATAGAAATTAATTATCACTCGATTAAACAGTACAAACTAAATACGAATCAGCACCGTAGTTATTTTTAACCACTTATTATAAGACACCTGGAGTCCAAATCTACTAATTTACTAAGGCTTTAAAATAAGCCTGTTTATTAAGGCCAATCCCTACTTAACAGATTGTGATTCAACATAATTTCAAATTTTTTAGAATAGCCAATACGAAGGTAAGATAATAAAATTTTAATCAATTTACTGTAGGTAATCGCTATAAAGTGTAATTTCAGTAACTTAGCAAAATCGGGCTATTGACTATTATATATTGTCTTCCAACTTCATTACAAGTTAGTACTTGTATTGAAGCATTGCTGAGTAATACCAGTACTCAGTACTCACCCAGTGAGTATCGGCGTGAGTGGCGCTAGCGGGGACTCGCTGGACAACGACTGTGCGCGGGACAGCGCCGCCCCCGGGGACAGAGTGGACGGAGTACTCGGAGTGGAGCGCCCCGACCCCCCGCCCGCTTCGCCCCCCGCTGAAATATCGTCTAAAACTGAGTGGGTATGACGGGTCTAACCCTGAGTGAGTATGACGGCTTGGTGGACACCAGCAACGTATCATTGATGCCTTTACCCCACGTTAATTAATCTAATATACACCTTACTCGCTCACTATGTTCACTGGTCGAAATTCGACCATAGCTGTATGTCAAGTCATAGATTATAAACTCACTTCTGACAGAAAACTTCTAAACAGAATCCTAAATAGCTCAATTTTCTGCCATTGAATTCTTTCGGCTGACGTGTATATGAGATGTGTACCAAACGCAGTGTTTTAATTTGTAAATAAAAGGTATTTTTTTCTGAATTTGTTCTCTAAGCAAACTTTTAATGTTGTACCCTAGACGTATTAATTTAAATACTATAAAACTCACCATCATTAGACCATCTCTTCTCCACACCATCAGTACTGTATCCACTATCGACGACGTGTCTCGGCTTGTGTCTCAGGCAGTCTATGGTAGCATTGCCCGAGGTTATCTGATGCCCGCTCTGGTTCGGCGTGCTACTGATATAGGAACTGTGTTTGGCTGTCCGTCGCGTGTCCTCAACTCGCCTGTTCGGCAACGAATCCTTATTCGCCATGTTCTCGAGGTACTTGAATATATGCACGCGCCCGCGCATGCATACCTGTAAATTGTGGAAAGATAGGTTTTAATCATGTAGGTATCTAAAAAAAATATCTAGAAACATTTGTTGACATATCATTAATTCTTAAGGGAAACCTAGCAATCACTTTCGAACTGCAGAAACCGTTTGAAATAGGTCCAACAGTTTAGGAAATAAGTGGCAATTGTTTGCACTAACTAACACGCAAATTAATACACAACTTCTCACCCTAAACGCATAAACAGTACTCCGTCTTACGTACCAAATTGTACCAAAAATTACAAGATTACAATAGCCATTTTATTTCATAAAATACTCACATTAATACCGTTTAAATTGTATACAAAATAACTACATAATAGACATGCAAACGAGAAGATACGCCAGAGAAACGATGGTCTACGTTAATATAAACACAAGTCTCAGTTGTTTTAATTACATTAGCGGAAAAGCTCGAGGCTTTAATTACTTCTTATATTATACGACTGCACACAACTGTTAAGTTTTCATTTTAATAAGTGACACTTTAAAGGAAGTAATATTATTACATTCTAAAAATAATGCTTTACATTAAAGTTTTAAGATGTAAATACGGTAGAAAATTCGAGTAACTATTTTAAACTCCTTAAGCTGATCTGTATTTACCACAAGAACACATAATATTCTTAAAACATTTTGAATTATATGACATAATATCAAGGACTAACAGGTGCAACTACTATTATAAATACAAGAAAATACCGATAAAGACATAAGTGTATAGTAGATATATAAATTATGCAGAAAGTATATTTTAGAAGTCAAACCCGGAAAAACAGCAGACAATTAGATGGTAAATTATCATCGCCCATTCAGCAACGTAGGGGCATATCCAAGTATGGAACCTATGTTAACATTAACAGTGAGATCTTCTCATTAACAGTACTAACAGTACTAAAAAGAAGCACAGTGCGCATCTACACTCGTAGAGGTCCTGCATTGGCCGGAATGCGTGTTCGTTAGATGGTTTAGTTTTTACTGCGCACGTGATACTGTGGGTTTCCTTTTGTGGCGTTTCCGGGACATAGACTGACCAAGAAACCAGTAAAAAATGACCTTCAGTAGCGGTTACTACTTCGTTAGTTATTGATGGTGTAAGGGCTCAATGGTTTAGCTACCACTAGCTAAACTATCAAGCTAATTGTAACTTTTTAGTATGAAGCTTATAAGGTAGGTAGTTGTGATAACAGCCTACGTGAAACGGATTAGGTGTAAAGTTAACAGGTTCATATGACATTACAATCACAGTACATCTGAATTTGGTCAAAGTAATGGTTTAAAACTTTAAATCATTTAAGTGGCACCCCTGTTTATGTTAATGCTGATGGTATCTAATACAAGTCTAATTTTTGAAATTATACACCATAAGTTAAAACCGACAATACGTGGACACTGACATAAGCCTATAATCCTTCATCAACATGTAAAGTGAATCCTCTAATTCACCAAACTTTAAGAACAC
Source organism: Lerema accius (assembly GCA_001278395.1). Lineage (NCBI taxonomy): Eukaryota > Metazoa > Arthropoda > Insecta > Lepidoptera > Hesperiidae > Lerema > Lerema accius. Next base: position 50,194 of record LGAG01000355.1, read on the forward strand.
AAGAGGAAACTCGAGGAAAATAACAAATTCAATATCTTACAGTTGTAGGAGGGGAGACTAGTGGGTTGTTGTCCAGGTTGAGGGTGACGATGCTGTTCATGTTCCTCAACTCCAGCGGCAACGAGGATATGCAGTTACAGCTGACGTCCAAGTGTTCTAGCCGGAGGTAGGTGATTTCTGGAAACATACAAGTCCTATGTGGTTACCTTCAGTACACAAAATTCATCAGCTTTTCGAAAGAAAGAAAGATTTGGCAAAGTAGGAATTCGCAAGTCTCACATTTGAGGAAGACGTAGAGAAATCGCAGATTTTCAATTTCCTCTATACTATGTCTCCTGTGTCACCTGATAACATAATTTTTATCTAAACGAAGAGTTACATAATTAAATTCACAATGTAAGGGTATTTGGAAAATAAACCCTCAACTTTGTTTTTCTAATCAAATCTATAAGTAGAAGGTATAAGGTATACATAAATGTATTGGGGATATAAAAAAACATGTTGAACGTTACCGTATTATGTCGTAATGGCGTAGAGAAAATAACAAGTAATAGCAATATTTCTTGCATAACTGCGACTAGTAGCAATATTACGATACGTTTGACTGATCAAAGAGATCTGTTTTCCGCACACGATCAATAAAACGTTACAAATGACGATGATCATAATATTTTGAATTAAATTAATTACGTATGCCAGCAATATGGGAATTATAAATTTTAATTATTTTTCCAGATTCATTTCGGCATCTTTAAAACATAGGCAATTAGTGGAAACTTCATCATTAATTATTACAAACCATTCCGGCGCTCTCCATTCACATCTGGTACCTATTTAAAATGAGAGGGATTTTAATAACGTGCCTCAACATGCTATTCTATTGGAAGTTAGCAGAAGTTATATAAGAGGTAAATATTATGCGAAACTATCAGTATCCCAGTTTCTTATCAAAGATTTTTCATAGATGTAACTGATATGGTTCATAACATAGAAAGAAATGCTTGGCCCTTGTTATGGCAGTACAAAAACAAATAGTACCTACCGCAGTACTTCAAAACAAAAAAGATATTGCAGTCGCTTATCATAATGAAGACCGATTTTAATGAGGTAAACCTAACAATACAACAACCCCTTTTAAGCGTAATGTTATACATAATTATTACTGCATTAATTAAATAAACATTTTTACAATATGTTTAATCTCAAAGCGTCGCCGTATTTTCCGAGGCAGCCAGTAGACGTCTCCTTGTCGACTTTTAAAGTAAGCGCGCTCATAAGCACAAGTGGCTTTTGACTAGATGATTTGGAAGCCTTCCAGCTGTGATTTAAATTTACAAAGAGTATAAAATTATTTCACTCAGTGGACATGATAGTATATTTGCTTAAATGATGGAATGAAACCCAATATTTCTCATTATCATTAGTGACTTCGGTTCAAAACTTAAACGAATCTGTACTCGTAAATAATCTTCATATTATTATTATTCTTAAAAGAATGCGGGATATGCGCTAATGTACTTCTGACCGTTTACGACAGATACCTAAACATCCCACGAGATAATTTTAAACCACGCCTTGTGGATAAACTGTTATGAACAGTAGTCTTAATTATTCCCTGCATCACTTTTGGAATCCCATCTCATTGTTCGAATGATGCTCGCTCAACTCACCCACGGGCAGCATTAAATGATAGTCCAAATAATCATACTTACGTAAAGGCAGCAGCCCAAGCTGGTTATTGCTAAGGTTGAGCGCTCTCAAGCCGGCACAGTCACCAAGGGTCATTGGCACTTGTGTTAGTCTATTGTTGGAGGCGTCCAGCTCAGCCAACGAGCCCATCTTGCCGATCTCCTTCGGTAAACTCGTCAGCATATTGTCTGGCACCAGGAGAACTTGCAACGGCATCTGACATACCTCCCTCGGTAATTCCGTCAGCTGGTTTGAACTGCGGACAAACAATGATCTTGTTAAGCAGATTCTAGACGTTAATACCCAGTTTCAATCTAATCAGCGCTTGATAAAAATAGGTGACACATTTTTAGCAATAGATAAATTCAGTTACAGATTTCACCTGGAGAATTATGTGAGGTAAATATTTATTTAGTCCATCTTAGTAACGTAATAGTAAAGTAAACAATACATCAAAGAAACGGGCTGCATCAAGATGTAAGCAAATAAAACAACTATTTTAACACGAGGTACCTCTTTGGTTATAAGATAGGATGGAATAGTAGCGACCATAACGTAAATCCCTCCACGACTGACCTAATACTTTGTCTGATGGTGCCAAGAGAATATGTAAACATTGACGCTGAGTGTAGAATTAGGCCTTCCACACAAGATTCGTTGCAGTATATTTCCAAATTCAAATGTAACTGCAGCAATTACAGGCACGGTTACATAGCAAGGGGAAATATATTCTATTACTTAATCCAACAATTCACTGCAGCAGTTAAATGCAAGCTGCAATACAAGAGAAACCACTGAAGATCATAAGTATTAAATAAAAAACGGAGTAGATAAGAAAACGAACATTAAGAAAGGTAAATTTAGATTTAGCGTGAACGAGACGTGGAAGTGCTTGCGCGCTCTTAGATAAATTTCGTTGTTGTGCAGCAAAACAAACCTCGGGCGATTTGCAAAAAGCATTCATAATCCGGAAAGAAGTTTGACACGTTATAAAATTCCCAATGAAATGATTTACAGGAAATTTGGGGATTTTTTCGTAAGAATAATGACCGCGTATGCAAAGCCTTAGGTACAAGAACTACTGCGGTAATTGGGCTTCCTGTAATTTACACCATGGTACACATTATGCTTTCACATTTCACGTACAACCATGGTCATGGCGTTGCGTTTGTATGGGGGAATTAGAGCACGCCCAATTGGATCTTCTTTGTGTTTCGTTTTATTACCATGCAATGCGTCTTTTTAAACAATCAGCAAAGTTTTCGTATTTACCAGTACATTAATAGGGACAGACAGAAAAGATAAATTAGAATACGTTGGAAAACGAAAATTGCACGAAACTCACAAAACTTAATGGACTGTCTACTTGAAAAGATAATTGTCAATGCTATCCATCTAATTAATAAAAGTAAAAATTAAATATGTCTTACAAGTAGACGAAAGGTGCTTCGTTTAATTAAACAGACTTCATTGTAACAAAAATAATCTATTTATATGGTTACAGGTCAACTAAATACTATTGAATATAGGCAGAACCATAAAACTATTTCAGCGAAACGAGTGATCGTAATCGAAGCAGATGCCGTCACCCATACACACCCAGAAATGGGCAAAACAATGGCAATTAATTAAGAGCTGAAACAAGTTCAATATTCCATTTATGTTAGCGAAACGAAACAACTCTGTCACGTATAGGTGTATTTATTTGTTGGATCAAGCCGTCTGCAGTCTAGACGCCTAGACGGTTTGCTTTGAAACTAGATTGAACGCTACCGGAGACCAGCCATTAATAATAGACTTAGGGTCGTTGGACTGTCGAATGAAAGAAACTGGTGACCAACAAATTACTTCTAAGGCTGCTATACATTTCCCGTTGCTTACTCGTAAGTACCTCGCAATAGAAGACTGAGACTACAATCAAGCAAGTTAATGGTTTTATAGAAACGATTTATCTACATCCTCAATCTTGAGATCTTCCGCTACGATTCCGCTGATTGATCTTATGACTGTATCTGTATTAACACGATGTAGCTAAAAGTTTAGTACCATTGTGATTTGAAAAGCATCGTTTACAATCATGACCTTAGTTTTGAACAACTATTCATTGTTTCGTGACTATGTCCTTCAGTTAGTTCGGCTTTTCCCTTCGGTCAAAAGATTCCAAGTTCTGATCTCAACCAAAGTTAACATAAACATTAACGATCGTAATGATCGTAACTTATTGTTTGTGCCTTAATTAGGTAAGTTAATTAGTGATATATGACAAACGGCATGCAGCCGAATTCAGTGATGCTTGAATGTGAGATTATATGTTTACGTAATTATATGGAGGATTAGAAGAAATTCAGGCAGTTAAAACCTTCGTCGAATGCAAAAGGTTTAAAAAGATCAATGTCTTGTCAATAAAAAGATCAATGTCAATCAACTTCCAACAGCTAAAAACAATGCGATATACCACAGATAACAATCAACCATTAAATACGATACTGTACGAACAACTTACACAACAATTGATTCCCAGTAACGTCCATCGCCATGTCTCGATGAGGCCGTTACCGAGTACGCCGTAAAAGGCTACACAATGCACAGTTTCACCAGAACACGAAGACGAGCTATTTGTCAACCGATTGCAGTGTAAACATACTCGCTTTCTCAATAACTGCAACTATCTACAGGTCTTTTTACAGACGAAACAGTAAAATAGCAGTAACTATTGAATACAAGCTACTACTCGTACGTGCTACTATTGTACCATTATGAGACGTTATGTAATCGTTATTGTTATAACGGAACCTGTAACACCTGGTCAATCTATTTTACAGTTTAGAAAACAGTTCATCCTGGTCCCTAGATTTTGTTGATGTGTGTAGTTCAGTTATCGGAAGGCACTAAATTGCATGCAGGAAACATTACTGAGAATCTTTCACAGTAGTAACAAGAGATATATTTCAAAAAGGGATAATCAAAAAGTTGAAATAAATTAAAATCTGATTTCGAAGACCTTCTTGTAGAAATTGACGTCCAAACTTTCAAGAGAAACAAATTTAAACACATCGCTGCTTGCAAAGTCTGATAAAAACACACACAGGAATTGAGAAATGTTATTGTATTATTATCATCTAAACAATATAACGTCACTGATCACTAATTTTTACTATAGTAATTGATAATCCAAAACATTTAAATAGAAACCGTATTATTATAGCTGGCAATCAGCCACTTTTCATTGGCAATGAAAAAATACCCTTGCCCTTAACGTGCTTTCTTTTCTAAACATCGTATAAACACCAGAAATTGTTTGACGAAGTCATATTTATTTTAGAAGTATGTAAACGACCGTCTGTATACGCCTACGTCGAATTAGTAGACACAACGATAACATTTCCACACTAGGCTCATTTATTAGCGAGGGTCGTCCCCCGTGTAAGGGGACAAACCTTCTGTCGTCTGGGAAATTATTTAAGGAAACAGCGAGGGAATTACTTTGTAACATGTTTCATATTCCATATGAAATCTGCCGTTGCATGAGTAACTCTCAAAACACATCATTTTATACAAACATATTGTGAATAGATTATGCATGTGATCTTCCCAGGCTTCAACAAGGACATCATAATTGTCGTAATCGTCTTTGCAGCTGTGTCTAGCTTCATAATATGTTTAGTAGTGATCTAAAAATATCTACTATCGCCGACCCTGAACAACTAACCACATTAGCCGATTCTCCCCTCGAACGTGCAAATAATCGTATTCCGCTCGGGTGAATCAAGGTCGATATTATATCGATTCTGTTCACTGGGGAGCGAGGGAACTGTGACACGTGTGGGTGCGGGAGAAAGCAATTTGAAGCAGCTGAGCCACAGCATGAATACTTAAAGGCAAGAATTTTTGGCTGCCAAAACTGTGCTCTGGAGGCATCGTGAAGCTACAATTTTCCGTCGAAATTAGAACTCGAAGCATTATTAAAATTTTGTAGTCGTTAAATTCCTTAAGGGTGTGTTTCTGTCGCGCACAACACGTCTGCGACTGAAGAAGATGCCATTTTCCTCGACGGCAAAGAGTTATATTTGTACCATTAATTATGTATGGATTAGGATCTACAGGATCATGGAACACATTAAAGTTTCATCTATTCTATTAGGTAAGGAAGTTATTCTGCCATTGATATGACGGATTGTTCCATGATGGTGACGAAAATATCATTGCCAATCAAATCTGTTCGTCTAATTTGAAGGAATCTTAAGACGCTGCCGTTTTGACTTTATTTACAGCACCAATAACCGCAATAATAGGTATAATATTGTAATCTCCAATCATCATAAACAGAAATGAAACCAGTACAAAATTTAATTACAGAAAGCTTGAAGCTGACGCTAGAAAGTGAGTAGTGAGTTGTGAGTGTACTAATTGAAAAACAACCAATTTCCATTTGCATAACTTACGTAACAACCATTACCTATGCTTTTACTGTTGGCGTTGTGAGTGATTACCATAATTTGGTGAATCTTGAGGCGTGACGCGTTACTTGTTTTGTTATTATTTAAGATTTATGATTCCCTGGTATTGTGATCATACTTTATAAGAGCCATTAGAAAAATTACACGGAGTGAGGTCATGAGAAGTATCGTTTTTCGGCTGTCTTTAACTGGGTAACTAAGTAACGCTCCCAAGGTTGTGGAAATCTATGGTCGAATGTAACCTTATTAAAGTAGGTATCGCATTTGAAAATTGATTGGTTTAAACATAACGTCGTCCATTTGTAAGTACAATACGATGACTGCTGACGACTGCGTTCCATGTTCACTGTACTGTAGTTGACGACATTCAAAACCCTTTAAAAACCGTAATGTACTTCGAATACAGGTTGTGTCCAAACAGTATTGCCCAATCTTCCTATTGTTATTGGCACGCGCGTTCCATTTTCAAAAAGCGATTTGTCGTCATCGTCACGGTGTGCGCGTGCGCCGAGAATGCGTACCGCGCGCGTTTAGTTTAGTCTGCCACGGGCTTCATGATCGTGTATTGTCGGTGTGAACGTTGATCATATTTAGATAGCTATATGGTAACGGTTGCGACTTTCGCGCTCAATTCCTGGTATTAGCAGTCATTAATTAAATGTGCTCATCGTAATTGTTCGTGAATTAGTGAAGTATTATTGTCAAGGTTTTTTTTGCCTCCCATATACCACCTAAATTAGGCGCGGTCGATGGGTCGATTGCTAACAGGCAAAATTAATGGTGGCATTCGAAGTCTGAAGGGCATGCTAATTAGTCGATACTAGTTTTATCTGATGGTGAACCTTACACGGAGGTCTTCGCGTAACCTTAGAACTTTCTACTTTCCTAAAACAATTACCACGTAGAATAACTTCCGCATACATACTACCGCTAACGGTAGATAAATTGTCTAGTCAATAAATATTAGCAACAAAATAAGAAAGACAATGATCTCGCTTGGTAATTGCGTAATACTTAAATGGTCTGTCTGTCTAGCTGTCTCCTAAACGTCGATTGTTCAACACGAACAATGTTAAATCTTCGTTGAACACTGATCACCGACCACTCCTAGTTTCATGTTGTACACCCATTATTATACAACTCAACATCGATCACATCACTAGCGGGGCCTATCACTATCAGATTACATAGTAAGTAAGTGATTGTAAAGTTTATCATCGTTGCACCCTCTTGCTTGAGGTTTGAGGCAGGGCTAGTTTATCAAACTAGCGTTAAAGTAAAACTAGCCTAGATACCACATTTAAAATTTTTTGGTTTAAAATGTGAGGATCTACTAAAAGATAAATAGCACTTCCATGTGAGTTTACCAAATACTTACTTTTATATAGTAAACGAATTCATTAATCAACGTCAATTGCCTTCACGGAATATTTAACAAAAACCATGATTTATTTTAATACTAAAATTAACTTCCATGCCATACTTAGGACCAAAAATCTCATTTAGTTCCTCTTCTAAAAACAACTTTACAGTCACTTGGTAATGAATGAAATAGTGAAAATTTACCAGCAAACCAATGACTACATCGAAGTTTTCGCAACTTACAAAAAAATTATGAAACTACGAAACTGTATTAAAAATATACTCTGCAATAAACATCCCGTTCAATCAATGACATTTTCACCTCATTTCAATGCAATTAGATACAGCGGCACGGGTAACTTTTTACCTCACAGTACTTGAAACTGCTATAATACAATGCGACACTATGTACGTAATCAGGGTTGTCACAACGCCGAGTCTTGCAATTTCGTATAACTTATGTAAAATAAAAGGACCCACACACTATTAATAATAGACTACCCGTACTACGCCGGATCACCGTTCAAAGGACCCTGGGTTCGATTCCCAGCTTGACAGAATTTAAATGATATATTTAGATTTATTTTCTCGATCTGGGTGTATGTTTGTATGTTTCTGTGTTGTGCATGGCACCCACAACACAGGTAATCCTAGTGTGGGGCAATGAGTGTATAGCGTTATTATTATTTAGAAAAACATATCCATTTAAGTAACTTATAAATAATAAGTTAGGTGCTTTAAGTAAGATAAGACACTTCCCCTAAGATTTGTGGCAGCCCTGCTAAAATTACGTATGTGTTATACCGACCGTGACATCTCCGGTCGTTCACCCCGCCCACTGATCTTTATACCGACCTACAAACAGTTTCACTGTTATCGTTATCACAATGCGACTTCTTTTTGTACACGGAAATAACGCTTACTTTGTGATACTCGCGACTTGCGTATTTATTTATTACACACACAGCGCGTATAGTAAACAAGAGTAAGTATATTCGTTTATTTACACACACAACTTGGCTCAGTATGAATGTGTTAATACGAACCTAATGTTTTTGGAATGTAGCTTGTTGCCAATTATGGCAATAATGTATGTATAATTATACAGACTAGCGGGCAGACGTTGTTTTGTCGCTCATTTTATGTCTTATAGTAGTTGGTTTCATCCCTTTGTTTTCACATCAGGTATTCTCGACCTGATCTTTCTTATACCTTCAACAAATTCTCATCATATAAGACAACTTCAGTTATGACGGCGTTTTAATATTACTAAAGTTTGTCTGATCCCTATCCGAACAAAAGCACTATCTACCAGGTCTAATTTTAATCATAAACAATATTTTGAGCACATATCCACTTCCTGGCCGTTCCCGCAGTTAAGTTTTCGATCACATAAGACAAACGCAAACCGCAAGCCATGACTACTTTAAAGACGCTTATTTACATCAATATAAAATATACACAGAGTCGTCCACTCTAAGATTAGTATATAAAATACATATAGGACTCTGATTCCACGCAACCTTTATCGTCGTAAGTATTTCCAAGTTCCATACATATCAAAGCTACATTGTTCGGTTAAAGTGGCTCAGTTCATTTTGTACAGTTATAGTAAACTCAAACGACTCGTGAACAACAACAATAAGCTCGGACTGGGTTGGTTTAATGTTTGTTTTGTGACTATTACGGAACGTGGGACGTTGAAAAACTCCGAAACCGGTTTACGAAAAATGCAATATTGTCCAAATTTATTCAGCATAAGTCTTTTGGCTGTCCCCTCTAAAGCTGAAGAAACGTGGGTCGTTTGTTAATGGTAGTGAACTTCCCTAAAATTGTAAAAGGGGCATTTCAATACATTATACTATGCAAGCTCCAAAGGTTTGCTTTACTTATTTTGAGGTAAAACAAGTATAATATAGCTAAGAGCTTTACTTACTTTTAGTCTATAAAAAAAAACCTGGTTACTTAAATGACCAAAATGTAAAAGATATACCTAATGTCCTATGTTAAAAGGTATAAAGAAGACATGTAACTTAAAAACAAAAGAAGAAAAAGTAGACACTTACAAACTAGTTAAACCTTCAAGTTACGCTATATAAAACAAAGGAACAACTACTTAAATTATAAACAAAAACAAACAATTTTCAGCATTCAACAAAAAAGCCGAGCTACTAAGTGAGATCAAAGGCCCAATTCACTCAACGCAAGCACTCAGAAGAGCGTTGCACTGCCGAGTAACGACAAAAACCGAACAAGCCTCGTTATATTACTTATGTACATACAATTACCTACTTGCGATATAATTAAGAGAGAAAATATATTTTTTACACAGGAAAAATGTACAAAAACTAGGCGTGTATTTTTTTTAATACACGGGAGGAAATTTGATTTGGTATTTGTGTATAACTAACTACTTTACCATTAATACAATTAGGCTTTTTGCAACAAGTTTACCTACCTTAATAACTTTGTTTTTCCTGTGAAATTAAGCGTATGTATCGGTAGTTACTCCTTAGAACTAAAATAGAAAAAAAAAAAACTTTTTTTTTGCTTTCTTTTGCGTTGACGTAAAGAAAAAGCTTGCAGATAATTATGAAAATGAAAAACGAAACCGTCACAAAAAGGTATTGTTCTCGATAGAGACGTAGGTATCATGTTAATAAGCTCAATTCCCATCGTGCACTTTATCAATTGTTCACTTTATCAATGGTCATGTGCCTCATTGAAAATCGATGACCTTGCTTGTTGATATGATCAAAGTAGTCTTCCATATAATTACTGTGTAAATGTAACATAAAATTGTAATGCGAATAGGAAACAAGGAAAAATGAATGGAGTGAATGACTACAATTATATTAACGTTAAAATAAGCGTTAAAAAAGGAATAATCATTTACAATAAAAGGAATAAAATGATAGGAATATTTATCAGGTTCTCTCATAGTCATCCATTGCTATTTGCACGTGGCGATGTAGGTATATAAAATTCTTGAATCATTCTTCATGCCTTATAAGACATGACAAACGTACTTTGTACTTCTCTAGTTGTCAATGTTCCTTTGATGAATAAGTAGATCGGAAAGCGTGCCGGATACATCAACATCCGCATTAAACTACTCACTTGTCTTTATAGTAGTAAACTTCAGTTAAAGAAAAGCAAATGACGAGTTTAACAAAGCAACCAAGTACCGACTTAACTTATTCAATAAACATCAGATATGTCATCAATTATCCTGGTAAAATAGGCAAAAATCTTAAGGATACCTTACTTTACTTTTTCGAACTATGTACAGTAAATAATATATTCGTTTATAAAATAGATCTAATCCTAAAAATAACACATTTAAAAAAATCTCTTCACCATCACTCAATATGCTACAGAGCTGACAGTTAATATAACACCTGGAAGAACCACATAATACTATTATGGTATCTGATAAACAAATGGGGGCATCGAAAAGCGTCCCAATTTGACCTATCTTGACGTGATCTAATCGGGCAATCCTGACGTCTCACTGACAAGCAAACCATCGCACATACTGTCAAGAATTACATTTCAAATAACCATTAATCTCTAAATAAATAAATAAAATATCTAATCCTAAAGCATATATAAAACAACTCATCAAACAGCAGTTCAGTTCATCCATCGTTGCACTCTCACCGAGATATGACCACAAAGCCACGAACAAACAAACAAACAAACTCATAAACATCACAAGGCGTCCAAAGTGTTTCTATTTGGAGACGTCTAAAATCGTTCCAATATAATTATGTTAACATTTTGTTATTTTTGTGCTGTAGAAAGGGCAACGTCTTTGGCTGGTCACTTATTTATAAATGGATCTATCAATAAATTTTAAAAACGTAGCGCTGGAAATGTTGAAATTCAATGATTCGAGAGAGCGAGTTCTAATGCTCCCGAGGATATACATATTATATCAATGGAAGTATTCCAGAAGTTTCAAACTTCTCAATCATTAAGGACCAGTGCTTAATATGAACTAGGAATCAACTATAAGTATCATTGGAATATGGTCTAATAACAATTAAACAAAAATAAATTTGCCTGGAACATGGACTTTGAAAAATCAATTCAGTGACTAAAAGACAATAACCGATATTTGAGAGATACTAATAACTTATCGGTCCTTTAACTGCATAAAAACTTAAATATTGTATTTAAACCCAACTTTTAAGTAAAACAATGGCTGCGGCGGCATTGCCACCTGCCGAGGTCATGGCGACAACATCCTGTGGCGGTTATTACTCGGTTGGTATTCACTAGAATGGAACGACATTACATTTTTTGTACCCTACAAGTTACCATAATAATATTGTTCAAATAACGAATTATCGCACCGTTAAATAAAAATATATTTCGAGAAAAATCCGCAAATTATACATGCTAGAAAGATGTTATATTTGACAGTAATATAATCAAGAATTTGCGAGACTGAACATGATTTAAATCACTTAACTATTAAGCCAAAATTACACAAATAAATAAAATGAAAAGAATGAATCATTTTCAAAATATGATCAGTCGGTTACTCATCTTCATACATCATCTTACTGGAAAAAACCTGAGTATACCAACTATAGTTATAGCTAGGCTAATGATAATAGGTAATTCCTCAGTTAATTATTCCTGGCACTCGGTATCATTTATTGATCGTTTATACGAGAAGCGTTATATTGTCGGCGCTCTCCGCGTTCAATTCACCATTAAACTTCAAACCATAACAATGATATTGCTCGATCTAGGCGTGAAACGAGCGGGCGTGGAATGGTTTTAAAGACAATATCTATAAAGGATATTGTAAGCCCTTTTATGACACTTGTATAGTTTAAGAATGGTCAATAAAATAAAGTAATTGACTCCGGAGTGGTTAGCTCGGGGCTTTATGGATCCCCTAAAAGAAAACGCTAACTTCGGATGGTAGTTAGTAATTGAGAATAAAATCTAAGTTTAAAACATAATAATTTTGTATAATAACAAAAACATTTATGTTTTAATTTAAACTGCAAAATTCACATAATCATACATTCAATGAATAGACATAGTACAGAGTCATCAGACGAAAGATAGACAATTACTAGATAGTTGACGTGGACATGGAGATGTTAAACGAGTCTATTACCTACTGTTTGAATTAATGAGCTATGGTCGAATTCCGACCAAGGAGATTCTTTATCATACTGACCACTGCTACGCAACCAGTCAATAAGACAGTAATTAATGACACTAGCTACCAACGATATTCATTACGTATTTGCATCATTAACTTAGTAATTTAATCAACTATGGACGTGTATTTCGATACTAACGTAACAAATTACTATCTAGATTCTAGATCGTGGAAAACAAATTGAGATATTGATTAATGCAATATTAGTCTAGACTAGACCTATGTGCAATCGTCAAGTTTCAAGCAAGTTATGTAAAGTCCTTTAAATCAGTCGCAGATACATTTCAATATAATAATTATGTATCAGTGATCAGCTCAAAACATGGCTAATCACTCCATTATACTTTATGTAATTGTGTGAAATTGGAAAACATAATATTATTATGTCTGTCGCTGCTATATGCATCTCTTTCCACCTCTGGTTTTATTTACATGTTAAAAAGAGAGGCAAATAATGTAAGTAAGTAATTGAGAATTCGGTGTCGTGATAGTTCTGAAGATTACTAAGCTATTTAAAGGGACTTTAGGTTGCTTAGTGGTTACACGTAATCAAAAATAGGTCACTATTCTCACTATAAGATACATGCACACCGCAACCTTACCGCAAAACACATCCCATATCAAATCACATATTTATTGCAGTCCGTTCAAGCGTGGCATTACTATCATATCGCTTGCCTTGCTTGTCATTAATTTGGGGTCTTGTATTTTGATATTTATTCGTATTAATAAGCTGATTATTACCTGCAGATAATCAGTGAAGTAGAAATTGAATCGAATAAAATCCGACGACCTCATCTTTTCGAATCAGCAAAATCGTTTGGGTTCATAAAGCGTACTAAACATACATACAAATATAAGATTTAAAAAAAAAATCTCCTAGCGTAGTCGGATAATAAATAGTTATCATTTTTAGACAATCAATAAATCCGACTAACATGGGGGGGAGGGGGTGATATCTACTCCTCATGACATTAAAATCCGTCAAACTCAAATCAATTTTTGTCAAAACACGGACACACATACAAGAACGCTCGAAAACCATTATTAAATTTACCCTCCATGCAGTCCATGTCCATGTCGGGTAAAAACAGTACGCGGGCGTGCGAGCAGTAAGTCAGAGCAGACTAGAGCGAGTACACACGGCAGGTGGCTGCTAGCGGCAACCGGCCGGCGCGGCGTGGCGGCGTGGCGGCCACAAACCCGCGCGTTTCCCCTCCGCGGCGGGGAGCACGCCGCGCCGCTCGATACCAGATAGCGAGACTGTAGGGCGTCCACGGCTTACAACTCTTAACCAGGACACTACATTGGTAAATAATTGTACATGATTTAAATGCCCAGTTTCTGAAGTCGCCAGTTAAATCTTCAATAACTATTGAACAGTTAAAGATATGTACTTATAGTTAATACGCGGATTTTATCTTACGATGCGTACCTCAGAAACGCATTTGTCGAAGTTATTCGTTCAATAGCGTTATCGGATAGATGGATAGATAAGCTACCTATAAATGGACCTCAGAAACCGGGCATTTTAATGACATGATTATTTGTTTAGTGCAGCATTAACCCGCACTAGTGCAACGTGGTGGAGTATGCCCTATGCCTCAATAATACTCTGTAGGGTGCTGTTAATCGGTTTAAGCTGTTTGTACACTTATTAATTTCCAGTAAAGTAAAATAACTGAAACTGTTAGACGAGGTTCAATATAAAAAAATTATATGACTATATTTCATTTAGATAGGAATAATTTTAATTTTATGATCAAGTCACTTAATTAAAGTTAAATATTTTTACAGATTAAAAAAAAGAGTTAAATCATATGAATTCTATAATTATTACATATTATGTGTAATAATAAAAATAATGAAACTTCCATTTCTTCTACCTTACCCGGCCATTGCAATGTTTATTTCACGTTGAATAAAAAGCACACCGTTTTTTACTTTTACATAAAACTATTTTAAGTCAAACGTATATTATACTTATCTTCAATGGGAGATCTCATAACTAGGATTTTACTCTCAATATTATTTTCACTCTCGATACGGGCTGTCCCGTAATGGCGTATACAAACGCTGGGCATCCTAACGTACGGAGCGGCCATTTTGGAGCGTTACCCGCGGCGCGTCAGTCGCTCGCCGTCGGCCCGCTCGTATATACCGCCCGTTTCAACAGCCGCATTAATTATTTATCAAAAACATTACAACGGCAATAACAAGTGAATATGTCGACGATCCAGTTCGAATACGACCCCGAGAGGTTGATAGAAGAGGTTCAAAAGCGCCCCGGCATTTGGGACTTCGAAGACGTGCAGTACCGCACGAAGAAAGTGCGACACAAGCTGTGGACCGAAGTTGTCCACGAACTGATGGATAGTGACGTCAAAGTTTCCAAGAGCGAGATGCGAGAACTAGGTACGATATTTTGTTTACACTACTGTTCATTAAATCGAATCTCTTTGTTTATATTTTGTTTCTGGCTTGACTTTGTCATTTGTGGTAACAATAATCGCTACAAATGACAATTTAGGTAGATACTCCAGTAATTATCGGTTGACAATGACTGTCAGGATGTTGTACCGTTACGCACTGGGCGGTTAATCGCAGACTTCCAACCGACACGAGTGACGCAACGAAGCGATCCGAACTCATTAGTTTGGTTGTTACGACTTACGAGCGTAAACACAGTTGTACAACTAAATAGATATGTAACGTCCGCAATTATAGTTTGATGACTCCTTGTTTGTTGAATAAAAGGCTTAAAAATTCTTTAATAATCCGACACACATACCTTTATATCATCAAAGATAATTAAATTGTCTTACTATATTACACAGTTAAGAACCAGGGAAAAATTTAATTGATATCGACGCATTTAAATAAATAAGCGTCATCTATCAAAAATGCAAAATTTCTAGTAATTTCATCCTGATTTTAATCATTCCTTTGTTTTGTTACAGAACTACAGCTACAAAAGAAATGGAAAAGCATAAGGGATTGTTTTCAAAAATATCTGAGGGATCCGAACAGAACCAAACGGCCCTATTTATATAGCAAACATTTGCAATTCATACTCAAGAATCAACCATTACCAGTAACTGAGAACGCAGTCTCTAGCGAATCAGATGAAGAACACGACAAAAAGAAAATTTGGAAACTGAGAAAGAAATTAAAATGGGTTAGGGCAAGCCAAGTGTCTTCAGAAGATGAGGCTATGAACAATGACAATGATAATTTTGATAATCGAGATACTGGCTCTCCTGAAGGCATAGGAGTAGAATTGACACCTCCAGCAACTAAAGCTATGTCCACGCCCAAACATATGGACGACTTTGCTTTTGCAAGTGTCGATAGCAATCTATCTCAAAAAGCAGAAACTGAAGACGCTGACAAATTATTTCTGTTATCGCTTCTCCCTCATTTAAAATCAATACCTGAAGAGTATCGGCTGAACGTAAAAGTGGATTTAATGCAAGTGTTACGAAACGCCAACTTTCACGCAGGAAGAGATATAAAAATCATGTAGTTTCCATAGGATTAGTAATAAACCCGTAAATGCTTATCAGATGCGAGATTTGAACACTTATGTCTATCATATAGATGAATCTGTCATGTAGGTGGGTTAGATAATTACTATTTTTGTTCTCATTTTCAGACTTCATAAACGCAGTGATTAAATTTAAAAGACTTAATAAATATTTGTTACTTATTCATAAAGACTTATCATTTAACAATTGAGATTTGAACAGAGTACTTAGTGATTACAGAGATAACATTTAATAGACATTAAAGTACGAATTAAAATTAATGTAAACTTTTGATTGATAGAATGACTAAAAAGCATGCTACAAAATTTTCGCATTTCGACTTTAAAATAACCGTTATCTTAGACTATAATATAATCAATGTAAAGGAAACTTCTCTGGCACTAATTTTAGTTTTATAATTACTTAAACATGATATAATTAATTATTAACTTACCTGAGATCTAAATATGTAAGGGACTGCAAGGCTCCAACAGCGTCCGGTAGACTCCTTATAATATTTTGTGACAATAATAACTTTTCTAAGAAAACGTATGTCGTTAACTCATCTGGCACATCACTAAACCGATTCTTTGACAAATCTGCAACAAAGAAAAGTTAAATTAAAATCTTGTTTTAAACCATTAATTTTTACTTTATTTCTAGAGACATTAAATTTGTTTCAGACAAAGAATTCATTATCCATAAAAATATGACATTCATGAATAACCAATTAACGAAGTAAATTAGAAAATAACTTCTTTGCCATTAGTCTTAATTAATTATGCCATTAATTGGATTCGATGGCGACCCATGTAAATTGCTCGAAATTCGAGCTTATAATGGATTAGTCTAGGTCAGCAATTATGCTGTATATACAAATTAAGTATAAGAAATATAATTACAGTGATACCATCATTCATAAATAAAAGTTAACTCTAATAAATTTTCTGTATTATTAATTATTATGTTAGTTAAATAACAAAGTTTGACCTTTTTCCTTGACAATTATTGTAAAAGGATACTATTAATAACAATGACCTAATGAAGCTTGATTATTTGTCACCATGCAAATTAAGCCTCGTCATTTAAAGGGTGCTATAATAAGCAAAACAAGACAGTCGTAAACTCAAGACAGCATAGTCCATGCAAACCAGTTGATAGGTTCGTTGGCACCGAGCAGTTCAGCTGCGGAGATTAGATGTGGTAAGATTATATTACTAGATACGACCGCAACCACTGATGTTAGCGATGCTATAAACGATATTGACATTAACGTGATGATACAAGACGTCCGGGTAACGCTTTTTGATGCACGAAAAAGCAGGCAATCTGCCCTCAAGCCTCTAATTTGAACCGAAATGTTATTCAAACACGACACCTAACTTATTGTAATCGTGAAAGTTTTAAGCTATACGATTTTTTATTTGCTTCTTTATACTTTGAACGGACTTGAGGGATTTTGTACACGTCAATCACGAAAAATTTTATGTTGTAATTTATGAACATTAAATAAAATAATAGTACTAAACGTTATACAAAATATGTAATCTTTAAAACCTAATATAATATCAATAACCTTTTGCAGCATCTAAGAACTTAAAGTTCAAAGAAATAAAAAGCGTCAACTTGAGGAACTAATTGTATAAAAATGTATAGAAACCTACTTCTAATGACGCGTTAGTGATGTAGATTAAAATATATGTGTTCAAGGCAACATAGCTTGTCTCAATGTCGCATCATATCCTTAAAAAGAATCCTGCAACACGTGTTTTGCTCATTTGAAGAAACCAGTCGAACGAGACGCTTAAAAGATATTCCGCTCGACCTGATCCTGGCTTCCACTCTTGATGGACAATTTTATTCAATTAGTCTCATTTTATCACGTAGTGCGTGATATTTTGAGCCACTACAGAATGTATTTAACTCCCGTGTAACACCTACCTACTTAATGGTTTTTGAGTTTCTATAAGCATTAAAAATTAGATGACAATAATGATTTAAGTTTATAATTACGGTTATGACGTAAATGGTTTACATTTCTATGTTAATAATCATGCATCAGTAATGAACCATAGGTACCCTACAATAAGTGAAATATAACTGTGTACATATTTTCCTGTTCGAAATCTCGTAAGAAACACAGAATTTGTGAATAAAAGCTCCCTTCTAAGGAATATGTGTCAACAACGAAGAAAACGAGAATGTTCACAAACTGGTTGTTCATCTGAATGGGCCCGTGAGAACTGTCGTTTTGGTTGGTCAAGTTTTGAATGTATACCTACTGATATATTTAGTTGGGATAAGCATTTCAAATACATGCCAGAAAATGCTTATAAAAATAAAGAAATAGTCTAATGAAAAACAATTACCTGCAATTAAAAACTGTATTTAAAGAAAAGATTAATGAAACGACTTTGTATTAAACTGAATAATTATTAGAATCATTTTTATACTTTTAACCTATAAGTATGTCCATAATATTAAAATGACGCGATAAAAAATAACTTCATTGGATTGACGTTTAAAAGAACATCTTGCGTTGAGTACCGACCGTGACAGGGATATGACAAGGAATAGTGGTTTTTTCGCTAGGTTGTAAAGAGAAAGACTACAAAAGGATCTTCTGAATGATAATAGCGAGAGAATGACTGTAAAGAACAATGAAGATGCTCTAACTACTCGACACTTGATGAAAGTTTCAAGTACTCTAAAAGGCATAGTACTTGAACGATGTCTGGCGTTAGAAGATAATAATAAATCATGAGAAGTAATTGAAAGGCGTCTATCTAAAAAGTGTGTTTACATTGTATTAATGACTGTTATATGATCTGCTGAAGTGGTTAAAAAAGATAAAAAGAGTTCGGTTTTCAATAATTACAATGTGCAGTTTCCGGCGGGCATCGTAAACATAACGCAACGGTTTAGAAGTGCGTGACTCATGTCAAAATGGAGCTGAGTAACCTACAGCAACCATACTATGCATTTGTATACATTAAGCGGAGCGAGAGTAAATACACTCATTTTAATAAATTGTTGAGTTTCGAGTACACTTTGGTTCATTCACTATAATTGAGTGTTTGTAAAACTGGAACGAAAACAGATATGTATTTCAATGTATGCGTTTTATAAAATTGTGCTAGTTCCGCAATGCCAACATTTAGTGCTTACAATACAGTAAAAGGAAGGTCAAGGTACTGGCCATTATAAAATGTAACAGAGATTATCGTCCAAAAGGTTATGATATTCACGTTTTAATAACAAAGACGGAATAAAAATAGAATATAAAGATGAGTATAATATTGATTATACTAATAATGGTAATAAGAATGTTACTGAACTAGGTATTATAGAGCTCCATTAAAATTCTTGGAATGAAAAAAAACGAATTCGAAGCTACTGCATTGGTATTATGACGCAAAGACAGCAAGCAGCTGACATGATAGTGCTTTAGATCAATTATAATCACTTAAATTTTGAAAACAACTGCCAATCAAAATTTGGATACAAACACGTGACCCATTAAGACCGTTTACAAATATCGTCATATAGCTCCTAAG
>LGAG01000355.1:70234-100373 GCA_001278395.1 Lerema accius
GCCGAAAAATATATTTATTACTGATCGTTTTCATTTATTTTACTGCCCAAACTTTACTGCCAATGTCATCAATTTTACTGACCAAAATCGAAATAAATTACCGCCGCGTTAAACTAGTGCCGTTTACAAATATCGTCATATAGCTCCTAAGGATAGATATTGAGGATTAAGGTGGTTGGTTATTCATCCAAGTATAAATATTTGTCGATGTCCTATATAAAGTCGGCAAGATATTAATTTTCCACCCTCATAAAGCTTTTATTATAGTCTAAAGGTCGCGATATTTTTGCTTAAAGAAGGGTATATGAGGGAAAGGTCGACGTAGCAGTGAACACATGACTGACACTACAAAGGTTATGAGGTAATTTATCACACCTACGCAGTTCAATTTACTTAAATTTAGTAGAAGATAATTAATTGAAACAGAGAGTTTAAGTGAGTTCAAATATTCAAGATTAAAGCTTTCTTTCTAGGCTGTATGTTATCTTGCATGTTACAATCTTGTTTGTAAAAATGTTGATGCTATGTGTCGAGATAACATTTGAGTTATAACAATTTTAGTAGTATTTTCCTTTTCGGCGATTCTACAATGGATTCGAATGATCAAGATTTTATAAATGCAACAATGTTTACCTTATTAAGCACATGTACTGAATAAGGCATCAGCAGTGAATAGGGAACGGGATGAAAACAATGACTAGGGATAAATTTATAACCCTAGGTTATCGTGAATAGGCAAAATGTCATGAGAAAGCTCGTCTAACAATGCTTAAGACTTCAGCGTGTTGCTTCACAATCCTTTGTTTCCGTTCCATATTTCACAACTTGGCGCATTAGCTATGCATAGGCGTAGGAAAGGTCAATCCTAAATAGAACGGTCACTGGAAATCTATCACGTTTACTCCTGCTTCCCCAGTATTTATTGCCTAAGGTAAACTTTTCGTTAAAATTATGGCAGCGATCCAGATTCTTATCCCACAAGCTGGCTTATAAATTCATAGGAATCAATACATGCCTCTGTAGCACTGAATCTATTAACTTAAATAAGAGACATTCTACTGCTAACAATGATGATAACTCAGCTGAAAATGACGAGGAAAGTGACCTTTGACAAACGAAAATTTTCTTAAAACCGCAGAATACTACGCGAGCGGGAACAATGTTTATTGAAAATCAACCTACAAAATATCTAAATCCCAAAATTCTAGAACATGACCCCTTACGGTTACCAAACAGACGCCACTATCAATATGCAATTAGCGTAGACAAATTAATATAAACTTCGTAACCGGCTGCGAACTTTCAAAACAGGTTCCTCTAGTTTTTGCGTTGCAAACGTCCTCGAAAAATAACCGTCGTTACCACGTGGCTGTGAGTGACGCATTTTTCACCGTCAGTTTCGGTATTTCGGGCGTATTTATAACTTAGTACGGGCCCATTGTACGAACAGATTGCCGATTACTTTATATTGTCGAAAGCTTACGATTTACAGCATCCAAATGAGTAGGTCTTAATGGTGCTGCTTGTTTATCAATAACGCCCACGTCTTGAACTCGCATAGCGTGAGTAGAATTTCTTGTTAGACAGCAGTCACGAAAACCGCAAAAGCGAAATGCTATTATTTAAGCTACTTGGAAGCTATCTCTAATAATGACACACTATCAGTAACTATTAAATGAAAATTAGAGGTACTTAGCGCAACGCAGTGTGCTGAAGATTTTCTTCGATTTGATCTTAAAAATATGGCCCTAGAGCTCCGATTTCAAATAAGGTACATTTTACCTTTATCCTATCAATTATTGACGGTTCTGATATTATTACAGAAAACTTCACAATAAATATTAATCTACTTAGTACGCATCTGTACCGTGGTGATGTTACATCAGTGCACCAATCGTTGTCGTGCCAAGTCCGACGATGCGGACTGCGGGTCTCCGCAACCTTGACCGGCAACCGCAAGCAGTCTCAACTAATATCGAACAGCGCCTTGAGATCGAGCACCCTCACTGAATAGAATCCGTAATACGCTAAACCAACACAAACTCTGTTCAATAAAACAACATGTGACCGAATTCCGAGCATGAATATTGTGCTTTGTTCATTGAATAGTCACTTGTGCGACCTATTTTATGTCACTGCAGCTGGAAAATGGGTGTAGTTAACTCATTTAACTAGCAAATTGGGTTAACATATTAAAGCAGACCGAGCATGTTTTAAGGACTTTCGTGAAATGTGACGCCTAAAACTTGAATAAAAAACTAAAGGACGTTATTAATTCAATGCTATTGAACAATTATGTCCGTTAATATGATACTAATACGTCTATATCATAATTACTAATTTCAAGAACTTATGTCAAGTTCTTTTGCAAGGTAAGAGGAAGCAGGTAATTTGATAACTCTACACTCTGCAGTAATTAACAACTTATGAACGAACGGATCTCAAAAGATTAACAAGAGTCGGAGGAAATAGCCAAACAATCGTTCAACTTCAGCGAAAGCAATTTCCGAGCGATCAACTTTTCGTTGGAAAAGAAATTAGGGCAAAATGACTGTCGATTGGCCACAAAATATAAATAAAACTGTTCTACTTACTATTAGTAAATAGTCTCCAGGGATTGATGTTCATGAAATTATATTGAACCCAATTAATTAAGTAAATAAGGTCGGATGAAATACCTATAAATGGAAGGTCAGGTAGAATTGAGACCGTTACTGTCTAATAATCTTTTGGTTCCAATTACTATTAAAACTTGCTTATCTGAAACTGTCGGTCTACTCTGGGAAGATTGTATTCTGCACTAGACCTCCTCATATACACATGCTCTGTTCCAGATAAATAGGTTAAAGCCAACACTGTAACTTGACCGCGATAGAATTAGGACGCTCCTTAATTTCGTGCCCTAATAAAACGCAGTCACAACAGCTATTGACTATCGCATAACGTGTTACGAGTTACGATCGACGTTACGCAGTCAATTCGATCGACCGCCAACGAAATCGTCTATTGAATCACAGTTAACTGTGCATTTGCACAATAGACATTCGAAACAATAATTTATTCTTGTGCAACTAGCAATGGAACTGGTTTCTAAGGAAGAGCAGAAGAATACATCATAATTCTTTTAATATTATCGATATTAATTGAAACTTGTATTCCGGAGTGATCTATTGCAAAGCCCAACAAAGTTGTGCTTGCGCATCTTATTTGAGTGTTGTAGAATAAACATACGAAAGAGAACGATAGTGTAAACAGCTGAGGCGTAACACCGAATCCAGTAAAATTTCTATTCGATGGTTTCATGCTGTTTATTTTTGATAAGATAAACTACTTTGTCTATTTCATCAGGATATTTACTGATATTCCAAGTGATGTCACTGAAATAATGCATTTATATTTCTGTTGCAATACTGTAATTTTGCATTTGATTCTATGAAAGTTTTTTTAGATATTCATGCATTAAGTGACCTATTTGAAAATGGATAGTTACTTACACATATTGCGTAGTTCCTAATGGTTAAGTGCGTCAACAAAACATTTGAAAATCGGACAATAGAACCTAAGTTAGGGAACTAGGAGTGTTTTGTGTATTCTCATGTATATCTGCCAGAATCCGCGACATTTCCAATTAGGGGATAGGCGCTACTAGCCAGTATTTATCGCCCCATTAACTGAGGCGCAGCTGCAAAATACATCTGCATTTTTAAAGCTCACGCATCTGGCTCATTCGTGGTTAAAAATAAAAAGGTAAGCGAAATTAACAAACAAGACCAAGGAATAAACCATAACAATTATATTGGATACCCCATCTCAGATATTGCTGTCCAATTTTTGCTTGAATGTTCCATGTCAGAATAACATTATAAACTAGACAATAATATTTAATCGCTGACAATGCAGCAGATACATGACAAAAGTTATGACATGTCCAATTTAGATCTTCCTTCATCCTTCAACTCACTAAAGACAATATGCGGAATGTCATTTCTAATTAGTATTACAGACACTTCGTACCTTCATCACCAAGGGGAATCCTTCATAGAAACCTTGTGCAAACACAACATCGATGTGTTGTATAAGATAGTCTCACAATTATCCCGGGCCGTACTTGTTACAAGCAAAAGCTAAAATTACCACACAATTGATACGGTGTAATTACAGGACGATATTACGATACAAGAACATCTGGCATGAAGGATCAAGTAATTCCAAGAATGTACGGCGCACACGTCACCCCTTTACAATCATGTGACTTCACAAGCACCGTACGATTAACTGGCTTCCATATTATAGATGGCATATTGTATTTCCAATTCTTAAAAACTGTCAATTGTAAGGTCGTATATTTATCTCACATCTGAGAGATTTTGACTAGTTTCGAGGCAACTCCAAACATTCATGCCAAAAGAGGTTGTAAATAGCGTATTTTAATTTGTTCTTTAAATATTTAATCAAAATGCTTCTAATGAAGTATCTCCAAACTGATTAGTGGCAATTGGTTAGTGATCATCTACTACCGAACTGAATTCAGATATCAAACACAATTAACTGAAGCAGCACGTAATGTTTTACGTATTCTTTTTAACGGGTTTAATCCCAGTATTGCTTCTGTAACTTTGTTGGAATTTACTAAAAAGAGAACTGTAGCACAGTATGGTTGCTTACCTAAACCTTGTATTTACGAAGCTCAATTGCAAATTGGTTCTGGTTTCAATATCAGTTCAAAGTATGGTTAAAAAACAATTTTCATACGGCGTTGACCTCTAATTAGAAGTGCATGTGAGGTTAATAGCTCCTATTTCTGGTCTAACTTTATCAGTGGTAACAGACTTGTACTGTTCGTTATTTTAAACTCGATGATGTCACACTAGTCGCAATGACAGTATTTAACGGTATCGCGCCAAAATTATCTTGTTTTAAAACGTGTAGGATACGACATGTTTACGCATATAATGTGGCAAAATTGAATGGTTTCGTATTAAGGAATGCTAAGATATGTTATTTGTGTTAAGAAAATTGTCTGACATTACATATTTTATTTCTTTACTAGTTATAGTGCTATAAATAATAATATGGACGCTTCCTTTTATATCATCTGCAGACGGCCAGAGTAATTTTATACGGAGTGTCGTAAGTTTGTCTGTGTAGTCCATACAACGGTACTATAACGAACGTCTATTACTATTATGAACTACGGTTTTATTTCGCTATTGTTGGGCCGATAATGCGACGATTTAGGATTCTTCGAACATACATACAGTTATTTTTATCACCATTATGGCGAGCAATTCGTCTATCAAGACATCGAACTGAACGGAAAAAATGTTTGTATTTATTACTTGAGGTAGGCACAGTTTTCAAGTGATTAGTTGACGGAAGTAGGTTCTAGCCGGAACATACATGTACGTGCATAATATGAATTCGAACCTAAGCTTTCTGTTCATGCCAACTTCAGAATCTTTCAGCGAAGGAATAGAATACAAGAGAATGATTCATGTTAAAGATCAGAAAGCAAGAAAAACGAAAATCGCAGCTTTCCGTCCTGGCTGAGATAAACTGAGATTCATACTAGCTTTCACAGCATCAGAGCATTCAGAACTCTTTGACTATTCATGTCGCACTCAGACAAAAGCTAATAAGGCTCTTATGCATATTAATTTCCTTTTACGGTCACTGATCTTACGCAAAGGAATACTTTTAGTTCATAGCAGGTATGATATTACCGACAACTTCGTTATAAAGTATAAGAATACTTGGTACATAACTACACTCAGATTATTCATCACTCCTTCCACAATTATATAGTGGTAAATGTACGAGTATGTTTAAAGATAGATACAGCAATGCTTG
The DNA here is from genome assembly GCA_001278395.1 of Lerema accius. Lineage (NCBI taxonomy): Eukaryota > Metazoa > Arthropoda > Insecta > Lepidoptera > Hesperiidae > Lerema > Lerema accius. The sequence goes on from LGAG01000355.1 coordinate 76,085, forward strand.
TTTATATAGGTCATCATAAGGAAATTATTAATTGCACTTAACAATAATAATGGAATTCAAATGTTAATAAATGCATAGGCTATTTAAGGCTGCTTTGACGCAGATTTGCAAAGGGAAGACTTTATGACAAACTTGAGCAGCCTGGAATTTACAATCTGCCACATTTTTTCTCTATTTATTTCCAGAAAATGCCTAATTTCGTGGATCAATATTACTTATTCAAATGTTATCGCTAGCTTATAGGCATGTAAGGTTAATCCTAAATCCCAACGAACTTTTAATGAGGTCGTAAATTTAAACTTGTAGCACAGAGGTTGCCTTAACAAGCTCAAAGATTAATTTAGAAACTCCAGAAATTTCGTTATGTTATGGTAAAATTTCAGAATAGGTTGTTAAACTCGCGTCGAAACTGCACAGTCGGGGAATAATACCATACGGAAAAGTTTCGGGGTCGTTCCACGTGCCGTCTGATCAATAAGCCCCGCGACCAGCCGGCGGGCATTGCTTGTCACCCCTAAACACAGCTGATTCCACCACCCTCCCACTCGTGCCGTTCATTCACCCCTCATCCCCCACCCCGCGCTCCCTCACCCTCACACTTTCGATCTTTACGAAAACATTCGCAACCGAACTCACATTCACCTTCAAAGCGCAAAATGAAATAATTTTGCGCTAATACTGACGACTCGCCGCATAGTTAGATCCCGTTACGTCAACAATCTAGTTGGCGACGATCCAAATTGAATAGATCAACATGTCAAAGAAAAACAAATAATGTACTCGAGAAAAAGTTACGGTCCTTCGAAAGATTTGTCTTACAAAGGATCCTCAATGTCAACAGACGTCCACGATGGGTATTCTGAGCAGCAGCAACAGCAATACACAAAATATTTGAAGCAACTCCGAGGTGAATTCAACCAACGCTGGTGCAGCAAACCTAAGTACGAGATCGAATTCGCTGATTTAGAACGTGTTCGTACTCTAGGAACGGGGGCCTTCGGTAGAGTTATTTTATTAAAACATGCCAAAACTCGGAAATACTACGCGATGAAAGTTTTGGAAAAAGAAAAGATCGTTAAGATGAAACAGGTTGATCATACGTTATACGAAAAGCGTATTCTCGAAGCTATGAGATTCCCTTTCACAGTATCTATGGTATTAAGCTTCAAAGACAACAGTTACGTGTATTTCGTAATGCCATTCGTACCAGGCGGTGAAATGTTCACTCACCTTCGGCGCATGGGTAAGTTTGAGGAGCCACTAGCGAAATTTTATGCTAGTCAGGTGATATTAGCCTTGGAATATTTGCATTTCTGTAACCTAGTCTATCGTGACCTGAAGCCTGAAAATATATTAATCGACAAAAACGGCTATTTAAAAATAACAGATTTTGGGTTTTGTAAAGTTCTTCAAGGTCGTACGTGGACCCTGTGTGGGACTCCAGAATATTTAGCACCAGAATTAATATTAAGCAAAGGATACGGATCTTCCGTCGACTGGTGGTCGTTCGGTGTCCTTTTGTATGAAATGAACGCAGGATATCCTCCTTTCTATGCAAATGACCCGATGAAGACGTACGAAAAGATCGTGGGTGGTAAATACAGATGCCCTTCCAGCTTTAACGGAGATTTAAGAGATTTAGTTCGAAACACTCTACAAACCGATATTACAAAACGGTTCGGCGTGATGAAAAATGGCGTGATGGATTTCAAAAATCACCGGTGGTTTAGGGGGATCGAATGGGAGTCAATATTAAATTGTAAGTCGCCTCCACCGTTCGTTCCGAAATACAAACATCCAGGTGATACTAGTAACTTTGATCGATATAATGAGGAGTCAATTGAGGTAGCATCGAGGTGTCAGTTTGAGTCAGCATTTGTTGATTTCTAAAACCTTTTCTTTCCTAACGCATTTCAGACTTCTCCACCTACACTTTACTTAGATTAAGTTACTAGCGAGCGAGCTGATATAACTACAATATTTGATCGCGCTGAGAGCCTACAAAACTTTGTGGTCCGATGGATCGCTGAACATACGGCACTTAATGTGTCAATGTCGAACGAAGTGGGGTCTAAAAAACAAAATGAAAGGGCATTAATAAGTTTGCGTGTTTGTAATAGTGCACATCCTATCCTCGAGTGAGTGGAATCGTGTTGTGATTGAGCACGCGTCGCGGGCCCCTAGCGACTTGCGCCGACGAGCGAGGCGACTTAATGACGCGACATATTAAACTATTTTTAGATTGAATATAAACAGTCAATGCAATTTTAGTGTCGCCGTATTGTTTGGCTTCGAGTCGTGGTTGTTAACGCACGACATGCGTAGGGCTATCAATAACAACTTGTCAATTGCGGTCAGCAGTAAGAACAATACGGAATAGCATATTGCCACTTTTGTTTTTAAGGTTGCTATGATATTTAAGTCTGTTCAATATGATTGCGTAGCTTTAAGTTTTTAATATAAAGCTAATAAATTAAACCAAAGCTTTTCAGTCTATTTCTGTAATGAAGTTACAAACTATGAGGTAAAAGAACTCGAGTAACTCAAACTAAACATCACACATGGCGCACATTCTTTAACTGGTCTAAATACAATTGGGTACGTATGTGACCCGAATAATTATGATTCGGGCTCGCCAAGATTAGCATGGGCAACGAATCGCTTCGTACGTATTTATCATGCTTCAACTATTCGCTTGACGTAATCTAAAACAGGAATATATAACTGCACAATATTTATTACCGGTTTCTAAATATTTGGCACTCTTGAGAAGCGCATACAAACGGTATATAACATACAAATAGATCATAATTGCGAGAAGCTTTCGATTTCAAGAAATTTCATCCATAATAATCATGAATGTTGTGAAGTTAATAATGATTGGTTATTCTTCCTACCAAAACAAGAGAAGAGAGTTATGTTAAGTCCACAACTTTAAGAACATTACCTTAATGAGATGTTTTGTAACGTCTGTGAGTGAGCAATTAAAACGACAAAACTATCACTGTCTAATTAGCTTTCCGCCACTGCAATGCATATTATAGGGGTAAATTGCATATCTAATGTAACCTGGGACGTGATTAGTAGGATTACCGAGTTTGATTACAGCGAGGGAAGTTTCTGGATAGAGTTGGTCCTATCATGTCACAACAAGAAAGTAATTAAGTTTAATTATTACAGCAGAAACTTCGTCAATTTCTCAGATTATTAGTCAGCATAATGCAGAATTACAGTAACCATCTCCCAATCATTTACTCCCAGAAAAACTTTCACTCAGATAAAATTCAAGATTTAAACGACAATCATTAAGACCCCCCAAAGATGACAGCATTATCATACATTACCATACAAAGAATCATAAAATTAAACTACCCAACAATCTCAATTCAATGGCAGATATTATTCTGACATAATATAATCCTACCCATTCAATTTACCATCATTATATTCATAATGAGAAAATAATTTGATAAGTATTTTAGTAGATAGATTAGTGATTTAATATAATCATTTAATCATACTTTAATTTTGACAAAAACTTAAAATAGGTTCATTGTCTTACCAAAGATTTACATTATACATATACTCGAATGCAGAAAGCGTCAGTTGTTCCTGTCAATAATGGAGAACCCTATCCTGACCAAAGTATTAATAACTATAATTGTAGATTTTCTCAAGGGGCTTAAGTTCTATGCCTGAGCAACTTCTGTAATTTCACATATAAAATCACAAAAACTACGCGGTGAAATCATTACCGAAAGATTTAACTGTAAGTATTTGATTTTGTTTATGTGGACAACATAACATTATACAATATTAATTCACTATTAGTCTTACGGAGAAATTTTACACTGGCGAATATTTTCCTATGCGGATGCATACTTAAGAATTTTCTGTTCTAACATGTGTGTAAAATCTATGACTCCTCACTTAGCTTTTGAACTATGCCCTTAATCTTTCTTACTGTGAGGGAAGACCGGAAGTGGGACACTAACAGATTATGGAAAATACCTTAAGAAACACACTTCTACACCTTATTTCTTTTACTAAGGAGGCCTGGACTGGAACAAACTCCGCCAAGCTACTCTAGTGAAGACAAATTGAAAGGGTCATAAAAAATTAAATGTAAGAACCATAAACCCGTTCAATTATTAACATTACCGTTTAGGCATACTAACTACCTAAATAAAAATAGTAGGAAGAAATTGACATCATCCAACTGATAACAAATTACGGTCAAGGCATTCGTTAAGGAAACGGCTTCATTTGATAATACTATAACGAGTTTGTTCATTTGAGCCGGTATTCTTAAAATATGAGATCACGAGTAGAATTCATTTATACCAATATAATGGCTTTGATTATAGTAAAAGCTTAAAGGAAAAGCAAATTACTGATAGATGGATAACACTGAACGATGACACCAAAGCAAAAAAACTAATTTGGATAGTATTTACATGTCAAATTCTATCGAACATATTAGCACGGTGCTACAATGGAAGCGCACATCGGAATGAGGACGATAGGGGACCTAAATAACAATTGGTTAACCTTTGTTACGTGGCTATTGTTGTAAAATACAAGCTGTAATTAACTGTTTCATTTATTTTCAAGGATCTAGGACAGCACGAAATTTAAGAAAAGTTTAAAGTGGATTCTAGTTTAGTGGAGTATTAAATAGCCAGGCGAATGAAAAACTGCCGGTGGTGTTGTGAATGAATTTATGTTGGATAATATTTACCACCCCACCATAATTTGGACAATATCTTCCACCTGGCGGCGGACACAAAAAGGCGAAAAGAGCACGAAATTCATCAGGGACAAGATGACTTTACAAGGCATGTTATTCCGTAAGGTTTTACTACAAATAGTTTTTAGGTTGGTGTCAAAGATATATGAAGACCCGTTGCGTTCTTTAATTTTACACTAAATGCCACCAATAACTTAAAATATATCAAAAATATATCTAAATGCAAGTCACGCAATAGTTTAAAAGAAAACGAAGCAGTCTCCAACGAAAATTGTTGAATGAAATAGGTTTGGATGAGCGCCAAACGAATTACCAAAGTTCACGTACCTACATCGCTGAAACAACAGTTTCAAATTGTTAGCTTTTGGTTATTTATTTAAAGAGTCCTTCTGTCAGTTATTTGTTATCGTATCATTACCCGAGCCAATCTCGAGTTTGTTTATACTTTGAGAACCTAGCTGATGTCAGTTTATTTGTATGAAGCCAAAATAGGCAGTTGAATTTTCGAATATAGTCGATGTGAAAGAGGGGTGAAGGTTTACAATTGATTGCTTACTCAATGTTGATGAATTAATGTTTTTTTGAATTCCATGCGGGTTACGAGTTAAAACTTTACAGCCCGTTCTTATTGTAATTTATCTCATGCTGCATTTTTTTGCGTTACTATATTATTCCGATTAAAATGATAACTTGTCAGGAGCATCTTTTAACGAAAGTTAAAAGTTTGAAGTAAGAAGTTTGAAGTACTAGCCATCCGTATTTAGTAACCTACATTACAGTTTCCGACAGTTGTGACGTTTCATAAATTACTGTACTTACGGGCAAAGTCTGTGTAAAATGGCAAAACCATCCATATATATTTGGTAGAGTTGCTATCCATTTGGATTCTACATAATCAAATATTAAGGTACACTATTGCTTGATACAATGCTCTTTTATCAACGTAATTCTTCATCGTCAAACACTAAATCTGCTGTCATGAACAAAACGTAACCAGTCTCAAGCGTAGGCGTGCTTTATTTATGTTGCATAAATTGAGCAATGGTTCCTAGAACTAATGACATTGGCGACTAAGAAAATTGTCTACATCGCAGTTCATTCATGGTCTTACTAGATTCTTATTAATGAAACTACTTACCAGACTGGTTATTGTGCATTTATTACGGAAATAAATCTAAGAGATTCAAGATTAATTGTTTTACGTCAGATAATTCGCTGAGCATCGTTTTGTTTGCTTGACAAAGTAAAGCTTCAATATTAGTGGCAGCACTGCTAACAAAAACATCTATATTAATAGTAAAATATGATGAGATTAACTTGTTAAGGGTTGTTATTAATGTAGAGGTCGAAGCATCATGCTGACTTTGTCTGCGATACTATCAAACTAAATTCATTTAAAGATAAAGATAATAATGTTGGTTGGATTTAATAAAAAAGTTCTCATCCTTTAGGAAATCAACCAACCAAGACATCACAATTAAAGATCGTAAACAGATCCGTAGATCACTGGAGCAATAGCTGGAAGCATAAAACGCAATTACAAGAGTATTACAGGCAGAGGCATTAAAGTGAACCCACCTCGTTAAGCTATCAAGCTATTGTTAGATCACCACCAAGATAAAAAAGTTAGTACCTATTATGAAAGGATTTATTGCTTTCAATATCGTATTATATTAAGATCAAACTGAACTCATCTTGGATGGAATAATATTGGATATTAAGGAGGAGTGTAAGCACTATTTATTAAATATTTTTTTCAATTTGATCAGATATTAATAGGGGGAAAAGCTATGAAATTGATTTTCAATTCATTATTGCCTGAGTAAAACACGAGAATGCAAGATGAAAGTACGTTTCTATACAGGTAGGTAGTACTTGAACATAACCCAGTTAATTTACTTCGAGTAGGAAAAACTTAAGAGAAAACATTAAAGCCTGTAATATCTCTAAAAGCTTGCCAGCAGCGCTATTTACAGTCGCTAAGTGTAAGAATTAACACGAGCAATATGGGTCAGTGACGCTGCAAAGGCACCAGCCGATGCAAGGGCGACATGAGAGACTGGAAATAGGGTCAGTGCTGATATTGATCTAGGTCCCGGATTAGTAGAGTTAGCATTGTGTAGTCTTGTCGAAGATGACTACGTAACGTTATTTTTGCATATTATAGATATTTGGTCATAACAAGGTGTTAATAGGTTGTTGCATCAGGAAAAAGCTGTTGATAATAAATATTTGATACATTATATTGCAAATTCTATTTTGCAAATGTCAGAAAAGCACACAATATATGACCAATAAAAATAAATAGAATTTAGTAGTCTGCACATTGGTCCATAATTTTAAGTTCTGTTCTTGCAAAAATTCACAGCTTATAGGTGCCTACTCATCACATAAACAGAGTCACTGCCAACTGATTAAAGCAAAAGCTATCGTGAATTCTCTCTCTGGAATCGATTTGCAATTCTGTGAGTGGTTTACTGAGAGACGAATTACCTCATCGGATACTTCAGTAAATTAATGTGAGAATCTTAGAAATAAATCTTTCTAGTTACATAGAAGTTGTTTCTGTTCTTAGGATGTAAAACATAAGATACCAACAGCATAATGTTTCTTTCAAAGACGCAAACCGACCGTTAAAGTAATGTGCATGTCGATATCATGCACTCGCGCCTGCAGATTCGTTCGAAGCTAATTTAATATACTTAATTGAGTCAATGAACTTCGTACGGCGTTAGACCATCGTATATTTGTTATACAGACATTTAGCAGTTAAGTAAATCTACGTACCTACTTAGTATCAAGTCCTTATAGCTAACGTTGATCCTGAGATATTATAAGATAAGTTAGTTATGCTGGGCAATATCGAGCGAAATTCAACAGGTAAGTTTCATTTATAGGGGTTCTTCAAATAAGACGTAAATTCATCATGCAAGCAATGGCCGTCCCAGATTTTCCGAATGGTTACTCCCTAACAAGATGGACAATTCCTCTTCTAAACGTCTATACGTATGTAAATTACGTAGGACATGACGAGACATCCCCGGCGCGGAGGAAGCTCGATACCACTTGCATACTAATTTATTACAATACTTTGTTTATCCAGCCGATTGCAGAAGAGCTTTGATTGTTCTTACGTTGCTAACGCTCTAACGCTTAGCTTCATTTGCCGGGTTATCATTATCAGTATTCTTGACAGTACCAACACGTATGAGGGTCGAATAAGAATGACGTGTTTGCCCATTGTTAACCAAACCCTGCCAATGGAGCCAGCCAATTTTGTTGTAGTGTCGCGTAACCTTATTAGAACCATGAGTATATTCTATCCAGGGCTTCACTTGATTAAGGGCATCCTTTAGGATATCAAACGCATCAGCTGTAGCTAAGTCAGCGAAGCGGTCATGTGGAAGTTTAAAGGGTTTAATTTAGACGCTCGGCGGGTGTTATTAAAAATATCTGAGCTTTATAAGCGTCCTTTCGCACGGGAATATTTTATTCAAGAGGATCCTCTCATACCGTTCGTGGTTTAATGTTTAATTCTGAGCTCCTGTGGTTGACGTACACATTTATAATGCGCACGTCAGGTAGTTAAATATTTAGAGGGTCGTGTAGCTTGAAATATATCTACATAACATTGTTTTGACCTTTGCTCGCTTCTATGAACCGTTCAATGTTTTTTATTAATATTTAATCGCTTCACGTAGTTCTCAACCAATTATTATCATGCAACAAATATGGTGCCGTGCTGACAGATTTGAAACAGATCAGATGGCGCTGTGTGTAGATTATGTTCCAAGGATAGCTTTAGTTTTCAGAAAATTAAAACAAATCATGCATCTGTTAGAGAGTTCAATACTTGAGAAATGTAAACAATAACGGCTTCTTAATGGCGTTTTTAAGGTTTCTTTTTAATAAGGAAATCACATAGTTTTGCGTTTTGGCTAAGGCCATAGTAAAATACTATAGTCTATTCAAATGAAACAAAAAAAGATTTTAGTCTTCATCTAGCACTATACGACTTAATTCGAAGTGAAAATATTCGCGATATTTAATCTTAAAATATTGTAAATTGTATTCAAGAAGAAGTCTCCAAGTCTAAAGTCATTGCTACAATCACCAATAGAAACCGACTGGCACTTAATTTTTTTCAAGTTATTGTAAAACGATACGATCCATATCCCGTTTGTTTACTTCTACTCATAGTCTAGTCCCCACCCATCCACCCACACAAAAACGGGTTTACGCGTAGCAGGTACACATCCTATTCACACTTGTCACCGTGGCAACTGGCAACCACAAGGGGAACGTTTTTAAGGTTCCCTAACCAACGTGTAAAACAAAACCCAATTACGAGTAACGGATAAGACTCCGCTGTCCGTCCGTCTGTTTGTCTGTCACCAGGCTGTCATTAACCGTGATTAGACAGTTGAAATTTCACGAATGATATATTTCTGCAGCCGGTATACTAAAACAAATAGGTAAAAAAAACAATAAATTATTAAGGGTGGTCCCATACTACAAACGTATTTTTTTTTTTGCTGCTTTTATAGATAATGGTATGGAACCTTTAACCCGCGAGTCCAACTCACACTTGGCTGGTTTTTAAAGCCTTATCCTCACAGTTAGCGCCACTTGTCCTCACAACAGGTTTGCGTCCTTTAGTTAACGATCATGAACGATCAAAGCTTTCCTTACGTCGACGTTTTGAATACCATAAAGTTGAAAATCGGAATTGCTTTTGTGAGACAGAATTTGAGAGACGATGAGATTTATAACAAGCAAGAACTATGCGCTATATAAGAGGTTTTTAACTGTTAATATTTAAAACTAAACTTAATTTTGCCATAGGTTTTTTAAACGTTTTTTTATGATTAGTACTTTTTTTAATTCAAATAGGCAATAGTAAAGTCTACTTCAAAATCATTAAAGAAATCGAGTCAATTGACCTTATGGAAATATTTCAATATACCTATCTGTTATCAATCTATCCTAGGTAGCAAAGCACAAACACGACAATTCGTAAACAGAAAATTTCTACCTAGTTAGCTCAATATAATTCGTATTGATCAAAACGATACGAGGTAAAGTTGCGGTGATCGTCCCCCATATCCGGAGCAGGGCGCCCGCACCTGTCGCTGTTGCAGTAATTGTGCAGTTCAACTACTACATAGTACTATAGACTATACTATAGTGTGCTTTGTTCAATGTCGCAATTGCTTACAGACGGAGTTTACAGTTCATGCACTCTGATAAAGGTTAAGGAATTATCATCCGTTCTTACGCGACTCAGCTAGAAGGAGGGTAATGATTTTTGAGGGTATGTATGTATGTATTTCCATTTGTTTACCAAACTCTAGATCCTAGGAAGTGAGCTAAAATCATAACTGAACCGCCCCGTCCGTACAATGTCCATACAAGTTGCCACTCTTAGTGACTCTAAATTAGCAGTAGAACACAATAAAAGAGTACACTCCAAGCTTTCCGCACTATTAAAGCTAGTTTAACGAGCATAAGCTATGGTCATTCCGTGGGCCGCAAATGGGTGTTAGCCAATGATTTTCAATGAGACAGGTACCTGTTTCATACGCCGATTTAATTTCCCACAAACCAGTTTTTACTTCTTATCTTTTATTTATCGTCTTTGTGCCATTTAGTTTACAAATAGTACAACACCAAGTCGTTAGTTGTTATATTCTGTCCAAACAAATGTCAGTGACCATTTGTGGCATATTTCGTAAACGCTGGAGGTTTGAAAGGCACCGGCCATAGCGCAGTAGACAGTAAGCAATCGATTCCTTATACCGATAATCGACGGCTTAAAGTTGCTAATACAAAGATTGACCATTCCCCTCCGGGAATCCATGATATGGATGGATAGATGAATCAGCACGGTCAGCACCATGATCTACTCTCCAAGTTTCCTGACCTCAAGAGATTACATGTTACGTGGAAGTTCTTCATGATAAGCCTTTGCAAGTATCTATCACTCATTTAAATGTATGGCACACTTTCATATTATTCTCTAGTAACTCAAAGTAAATTGCAAGATTGAAAGGCATGGTTTTCCGACAGCATTCAGATAATAGGTACCTTAGACATAACCGCATAATGCTTTGTACCTTTGAAGACCTAAACGTTTCCAAACAGATGCGAAGGCGTCCCAGTTGATTTCACTTTTGTGTTAATTTTCTAGTTGTGTGGGCTTCATTCGTATTAGCAGGCTTAAAACTTGCCACACAAGACTTATCTCGCGGTTTTGTGTCATTTTCTCACGAAATGTCTGGCATGTTTGCATTAAAGTTTAACGCAATCTTTACCTTTCTATTTCATCCAAGTTTTTGAAGCACAAAAGGGGCCTTATCTCAGTAAGTACGCTGTGTACCTATTTTGTCCAAACAATATTCTTTCCCAATAAATCAATCATGATTGACAACCGTTAAAATTATCTCGTAACGACAGATAAAACCACAATGACGGAAAAACAGAATGTGAAAACCAATTAGATACAAGCATTCCGTAACAGACGGAGTGGTACAGCCAACAGAACGATCATAAGTCTTATTCCTATTGAATTAGGCAAGAATAGCTGCACAACTCGACTTGATTGGTCGCAAGATGAGATTAAGTAAATCACGATATCCACAAGAAATTGACCGTGTTTGCAGATCTAGAGAACGAGATAAAATAACTTTCACCTGACTTCACACGAAAGATTGGAAATCGAATAATCGAGATGTATGATATGGTCTTGGAAATCGATTTCTAATATTGGATACTTGAAGCAATTTAAGGAAGACATAAATCGAAAATAATTTTAGGGAAGTAAAGGAGCTTGCAATCCCAGTGAACGCTATCATAATAAACATGGATATAATCGTGATACGAGGGACCGAGAAGTCATAAAATTATAATCTGAAGTTACTGCACAAACCCGAAGTAAACTGCGATACTATTTAAGATTAATAATGACCCAAACGCTACTCAATACACTAAGATGAAACTTCATAATAAGCTTTAACGCCTTAACATACTCAATCGCTTTGTAGTTTGGTTTAACGTGTTTTCCGTCAACTAGGAACAAGGATTTTAAAGAATTTATTCATTTCTTCTGTGGTGGTTATCATCTACCAAAACTTAATCCTGTTGTAGATTACACAAAGACACTCGACAAATTCCGTGAATTCAGTGACACGAACCAAGTGCGTGTCGATCAATCATTACTATGGTTCCGTACAATCAGTTTAATAGCTGGCAATTCTGGCATGTTTTGCAAGGATTATAAAATTATTAGTCCGTTCCACAAACTAGTAAGCGTTTGATTGCGAAACGCTATTAGCTGATAAAGTTTATTTTTGGGTTAATAATGGATAAACGCCGCTTACTTACGATTAGTCTTCCGTAGCGAATTCGAATCAAGCAAGCGTTCTGACAACGATGAAAATGCCAGTAATCGTCGATTATTCGCTTCATTTTATATGCTTTGTCATTTCCATATATCCTACCGACAGTCTTAATTATATTCATGCTTAGGATCGGTTTTATTTATGTTCATTCGTCTATCACACGACTGTATCTCAGGGCTTAAACCGTAATTGATAAACACTTAATTAAGTATACTGGGTTTTTTTATTCTTGTGTAGAGTCAGCAGTCGCTTACTTTAGTTGCCTTTCAAATACTATGGTAAGTTCAACAACAAATGTAGGCTTATTGCGTTTACTTCTTTCTAAGACATTTTGAAAGGTACAGAATACGGAACATTATATAAAATTAGTACAGAATAGCTACGATAAACCCGTCCTATTTTAAAAGTTAACAAGGTCTTTCCAGCCCCTTTAAGTATCGCTAAGCCATTTGAAACGGCATTAGTTTGTCAGCGCGTGTTATCTTGTAACCTGTAATACGTCGTAAAAATGGCTACTTGACGTTCACCAGATACCTATTGCTGACGAGATAAAAATATCGTGCTATCGGTACCCGTCAACTTTATCCCCGCAGGATATCATTACTTGCAAATTTATTCGTCAGTAACTAATTTAATTGGATTGCTAATTGCAGGTCCGGATACCGAATGTTACTGGTTTGATTGAATTTCCAAAGCGAATGCACGGAACTACGTATTATGGAAATTCATCAGAATCTATTTTAAAAAAGTATACCGTTTGACATAATTATAAGGCAAGCAATCATGATTGCTTAATAGCTTTAAAGTATAAGACCAAACAAGAATTGCAGAATGGCAGAAGCAAAGACATAGAAAAAGAAGTTTGTTACAGAAATCCATGGACTGTCACTGCAGTGGTCAAGAGCGTAAATGATTCGAAGCTAGACGTATTAAGTTTTCATCTGTCAATACATATTATCATCTATTATCTGTCGAAATTGTCGATAAACCGATTGACTGGGCTGTAAAAGAACTTGCAAACATTAACCTACAACAAACCATTAGGTTCATTCATCGTGAAAGTCAATACGACAAATATTCGTTTGAGAAATTGAGTACGGAAGTTATTAACGGCTAACTGAATGGAGATCATCAAGTTACGGAGTAGAAAGCTCATAAATATTATGACTGTCGTCGTTAATATTGGAAATAATAATAAAACCTACGTTTATGTGCTCCATCAGCCAATCATTGATTCAGATATCTATGGAGAACTGTAGCAAGAAATAGTATATGTTAAGTAATTTTCTTAGTACCTATTATCGTAGTATTGTGTTCTCTTATAATCCACCCTAAGATTCAAGGTAAGTACACCGTGCTAGCCTTCACAGAGTATTATGGGATATTTAATTCAATACAAAATATATTATATATGCTTTCCATTTATTTGCTTAACCGCTCCCTAAGCTCATGGTCTCTGTTTTGTTAGAAGGTCAGATGCTAATCATTTCGCGAGCGGTTTCTACTAAATTATAGAATAGTGGCTCATATGAAAGTGGGGTCAAAGTCAACTGTATTGTTTTAGGCGTACCTACCTAATTTATTCATTCGTCCGTTAACATTTAACATACCATACGCAAAGGGCGGTATAGTTACGAGTTTGGCGGCTGGCATCCAAATAGTCGCTTATTAATCTGAGATAGCAATGCCATTAGCGAAATCAGTCCTTAGTGAAATGTTTTTGTATAAAATGTGATAAAAATAAATTACATTCATATGGCTACACACCTACTTATTTTACATACACATCTATAGTTCAGCAAAAACAGTTTAAGGAAATATAAATTTGAAATACGTGTGCTGTTATCGTGAAGTTATTATGCTATTATTTATGCTCTATTTTCGTCACATTTAATAAGCAAAAAATTCAGCGCTTAGAAAATAATATTGAAGGGAAATTGTTGAAGCTATTTTTGGCTTCACTCCCCAAAATTGCCCATTCAATCGTATTCCGCATATCGATTCTTATAAGAGTGCAAACATTGCTTTGCAAATCCATTCGGTCTAATTGCACTCACGACCCCTAGTATTTAGCTTTAAGTATTGGTTTGAACCAGCTCAAAATTACACAATACCTAGGAATAAAAAAATCTATAGGGTTTTTGGAGAGAAGTAGATATTAAGTCGATTATTGTTTACTTGATTTTTTTTATTGCAATGTGACAAAAATGAGACTCATAAAAACGACTTATTGACCTATGCCCAAGAGATGCCAAGTCAGGTAACAATCGATCGACTTTGAAAGAGGCGCATTGCAGCAATAAACTATAAATAAGAACTTTTCAATGACAAACCTGTACTGGAATAATGTGATAATTAATTTATTTTGTGCAGAATCTAGAAAAGATCTGTGCGTTTATGTAACTTTTCCGTGTGAATAAAATGAAATAACAGTAGGTATTACAACTTACGTCCTTTTCGATCGTGAATAGACTTGTATTAGGCAGATTACAGTAGGTAAGTACCTATTGGAAGAAAGGCGTGGTATTTGATAACGTCTACATTGTGCTCTGATAATAAAACTGTAGCTATTTCCACAAACTATACTGGAACACTTTTGTGTTGCGAGCACGTAATAGTGACAAAAGTTGGTGATATTCATTTGGTGAAAACCCAGCTTTAAATCACCTATAATAGCAAGATATTATCAACCGTTTCCTGATAAACATGATACGGTTGCATTCCACAAAATAACCATTTAATCAGTTATCAGCATTGTCGTTGAATCACAAACTTTCAAAAATATCACTCTGATTAATGTTATCTAGAAATCAATAGATAGAAAGATAGCTACAACGGATAATGTAACATAATGACCTAGAATGGGGGCGAAAAGTTCAACGCACTGCGTAATTAAAATTGCATCATACCTAATTTAAGCTGCTTTGAACTTGTAAGAACAATTGTAAGTTCGCTTACTAGCGCAATGATTTTATCTTGAAGACTCATTGTGTAATGGAAAACAGAATCATTGAGGGTGGCCGTAGAATTGAAGTAACCGGTTGTTTACATAACATCTTACGATTATGAAAACATCTTGTCAGACAATAGGGATAAGCTAACAAATAGAGAATAATAGATGTTTCTCTTTCAGTAACTATTGGTTGCTATCGATATCGAATGGTGTAACTTTGATTGTAGTCGAATTTTGGTCAGTACGAGCATCAACGATCAAAAACGACTGTTTCACCAAACTCGGGTCCAATTCTGCTAACCTAAGAAGCACTATTACGATGCTATAAATACTCGATTATGATACATTTAAACATTAAATTAATGAATATAGTAATTTAATAAACACTCAAATAGATTTAACTGTTCTACAGAAACTCGATTGAGAATCAATGGAAAAATTTGTAAATTAGCAGATTTGGGGCCCTCATTCCTTAGTCGGAACTAATCTCTCGCTCTTAATGCTTTAGTAGGTATTATTTATACCTACCTATAAAGTTCTTAAAGTCACTGAGTCATGCCGAAAGCCTTCGGATTCAAACAGCATAACTTCCGACAATCTCAATTATGACAACTTTTGCTCTATACTAAGCACCGGTTGTGTAAAAGTTACTATAATCTAAAAAGGGAAAACAGAAGCGTGCATATAACGCCATAAACATAAACAATAACTTCAGAAACAAAGCTATAAGGCGTCGGGCGCCATAACAATAAAATTAGACCGTAACGGGGCCCTGAATATGGTCTCGATGAATTTTTACCTAAAGCGTGAGTGAGGTCATCTGTATAAAGGCGATAGATAAGCCCGTAGCGGAAACTATTATCACTCGTAAAAATATTACGACGCCCAAGTAGGTTAAGTATCCTACTTGGTCAGATAACAAAAGTTATTGTAATAAAACCCGGTAGCGGGTGGTTCACCTATTCTTTTATATCAAATATGGGTAATTTGGCATATCTTGATGCGAGAAGCATAAGGGCTTATGTAAATTCTCAGATCTTTAGAACTACTAAAATAGGCTATTAAAAACAGCTGTACATGTATTCAAGCTTTACTTAATGCCGTTGTAATGTGATAATTTAAGTAATGATTATAATTATTTATTAAGTTCGATCTAAATGATTATTTTGGTTTTTATGGAGTTTTGGTACTATGCTTCTCATTTTTAAATACCTAAAATCAAATATAAGTGATGTCTAGGCATATAAGAACTGCATTGATATAGAATGGTGCTTAATAAAATTAGTGTGATCATAATTAAGAGAACAGTCTACAAAACATATTAGCATAAACAATTGAGTATTAGATTTATCTATAACATGAAATCAGAGTTTCCTTGTATTAACATTCCCTTGACCTCTGATCTTGTTTTTAAAGAATCAAACAGAGCTATGATTGAGTAATCTATTGGTAATGTCAACACACCAGCGAGCCAATTAACTTTGGCTCTAGTAGTCAAACACAAGATACTCCCAAATCAATTACCTACTCAAATACATAGAATTATTAAGGTAGTTAATTATAAATTTTGCTTCCTAATGGTATAAAATAATCACTGAAGAGTAAAGAGACATCTGTTATGTACCTCCCTATGTTTATATTGGATAAATATTTTTTTTTGTAAATATTTATAGGTAGTTGTAAAAAATCTTTTCAGAACTTGCCAGCTTTGCTAAATCGAATGAAAATAAAAACATGTTTTTTAATGATAATTAATTAAACATTTTTAATGAAAATTGCAGAAATGATCTGAGATGATACTAGAAAATTAATAAAAAATATACATAATTATGCCTTACATAATGCTAACATAAAAAATATTATTATTTATAATATGTGCATTTAAATTACTAACTACCTGCTACACTCTAGAAGTAAAAAGTACTCAGACGTTTGAATAAGAATCACATTGCCGGCATACAGGGCAAAAAATTACGATTGAACATCCAATGAATGCTACATATTAAATTATAATATTTTTTGGCTACAAAGAGAGACAAAAAATAAACAAGATGCTCTTGTGGTATACGTATTTCGGACGTTGAATCCAACGAACCAATACCAACGCGGTGAGATAGATAGCGATCGATGTCACGCTTTACGCCGGTAGGTACGTAAACAAAAATAACTCTAACTATCTAACACACTCGGAAACATTTACACTATAACATAAGTCTCACCCAAAATAAAGTTTTAAACATAAATCGCATATAAATGCACTCTGTTTTATTTATAAATCAGACTTACCAGCAACGACCGTATCACTCAAATCGAACTTCACTGGTTTCGGAAACTCTCTTAGCTTTCGTCCGCTTAATTTTAATTCACCACTTAAATAAGCATCTTCTAAAATTCTTTCCAATGATTTCGTTAATTGACTATGAATATTATTGTGCCCGTTCATATTTACACTTGCACTTGGCCCCAACACGGCCATATTCCTTTGAACTAAAACGAAACTGACGTCTACATGCGTATTGTGTGACGTTACTGTACTGACGGAAGACTGACTATGACTGATCACTATAGATAGAGTGAAAACTGACAGCAATTTTATACTCTATGTTTGCCAGTAAAAATTGGTAAGTAGCTTATGGCCACAATATCTCTCTATATAATTATAATATTGTGCAGCTATCAGTCTGAAATAAAATGTCTCAAATTATTTGACTGAGACAAAATATTGATAATTGATTTGTAAAAAATATTTGACATTCTACTTGCACCATAATGTTAAAGGAATAGTGACATTATGATAATGACATGTGATAGAAGGAAATGACATCTGTCATTTCATGAATATAACCTAAATCTATGTTCCAAATTGACTGGGGAGGAGATTATAACCGAGTTCGAGTCTTTTCCATATATTTTATTAATTGGTCCTATATTTTAAGTTAAATATGACTTTACTTAACGTATTTAAAGTCGGAACCCTTTCAAGGATTGTCAAGAAATCTAGCCGACATGCAAAGGTCAGTTAAGTTTATAAATGTGTTAATGTTTTAGTATTTTACGTAATTTAATTATGTACTTGAATTCACGGCAATGTTTTACGTGTGTCAATATATTGTTAGTTCCACAGGTTATAATGTAAATAATTCTAAATATTTTAAAGTAAGTACTTATCAAAACTTTACCAATTGAATTGTTGTTTTTTTCAGTCATATTCGTCTCACGTGAAATATGCCGAACACAAGCCTCTTGAGAGGATCAGAAACATCGGCATATCGGCTCATATTGATTCGGGCAAAACCACGCTTACAGAGCGAATATTATTCTACACAGGAAGAATTGATCAAATGCATGAGGTAGGTGCTTACCTAGGTTTTTAATTCTATTCTTTAAAGGAAATGCAATGTGGGAATGATAATATTTTTTTAATGATTAATTTCTCATCAAATATGGAAATTCTTTAGAAAGCAAAATGCGCCCAAATTCAATGAATTTTTTTTTGGGGGTGGGGACGAGTGCCAAGATGCATTTTCCAAAACCGCAACCTTCTAGAATTTTTAGTTCTCGAGATATATTTTTTTTAAATTGATGTCAAATTACTCAAATTCCTATGCAAGACCTAGACAGCTGCCAAAAGGGTAATGTATCGACCCAGGAAGCTGTAATGTGTGCAGTAGTGTAAGTGTACACAATAAATTAATTTTTTAAATGTGACTATGTCACGGATGTCGCCGGAACCCCGCTGACGCGGGGTTCCTCCTTTCTCGTAAATTAAAACATTCCAACCTAACCTAACCCATTATCATTCCATATCAGCAGGTTTCGTTTCTTGTTATTGGCGGGGGGCTTCGCCCCCCGTCCCCCCTTTAGTTACCTCCTATTATTATATTTAACACTACACTAGCACTACAGGGCGAAGCCCCGGGCGGCTCATTAGAGTCCAACACCCGCGACACTTCACTGGAACCGAAGTCACAAAGCGGAGACTCCATGATAGCAGTGGTATTCATCGTATATTCTCAAGCGCAATCACAAACGATGCTCTCAAACGCGAGTATAGACGATGAATGACTAAATAACCAGTAGCTGTCCATTTTTGACAACAAATTGACAGATCAGCCGTCAAAGTGACACTAAAAATCAAGATGGCGGCCGTATTTGACACGACAATGTCATAAAATTGATGGGTCAATTGTCAAACAGTCATTTGAAATCAATATGGCGGTCGTATTTTGACATATGAGTGTCGTAAACTTAGCAAATATGTATGGAAATTCCGAATTTTCAAAAAATCATACCTCGTAAAGTATTAATACTAGAAGGTTAGGACTTTGGTGATAATATTAGTAATAATATGCTCTACATAAAAAAAAATATTTCAAAAATCTTAAGTGCATTTTGTGTTCTAAAGACGAGCCTCAAATATAATTATTTCATACTTTTGTCATGGTCACATACTCAAATTCCAAATACGTTTTTTAATAACATCTAATTTTACTAATTGACAAAATTTCACCATAATTCTTAAATATGGTGAGGTTTAGGTGATCATGTCAGTAATGTGATTAATGTAACCATAACTGACTTAATACTAACTTATGAAAATGTAATTACCTAATATTGACTCTGAAAATTTCAAAATTGATTTCTTAGGTAAAAGGCAAAGATAATGTAGGAGCCGTAATGGACTCCATGGAGCTCGAGAGACAAAGAGGTATTACCATCCAGTCAGCAGCCACTTATACTATTTGGAAGGACCACAATATCAATATCATTGATACGCCCGGACATGTTGACTTTACCGTTGAAGTGGAGAGGGCATTAAGGGTGTTAGATGGTGCAGTGTTAGTCCTGTGTGCAGTGGGAGGCGTTCAGAGCCAGACTTTGACTGTGAATAGACAGATGAAACGATACAATGTGCCTTGCTTAGCATTTATTAATAAGCTGGATCGATTAGCAGCAAATCCAGAGAGGTGAGGACTGAAGGTTCTGTTTTTTTATCAGGCATCATATTGTATTATATTGAAATTTAAAAGCATTATCTGGGATCATAAGAAACGGTTTGACATTTATTTTTTTTAGTGCCAATACAACATAAATGAATACAGATATATTGTTTCAAATTTCTTTTTGTTTTCAAAGTTCTTTAAGTATTACCTATCTGCTTGCTTATAACTCTGCGTATATACATTCGTAGATAGAAGTTGTCCCATTTGTATTTACATTTACTAGTGTGTTATAATAAATTTTTAGTTGTTGATAAATAATTCTTTACTATCACTTTTTCTCATTTCAGAGTTCTAAAACAGATGAGATCAAAATTAAATCATAATGCTGCTTTTCTGCATTTACCCATTGGGTTAGAGAAAGAATGTAAAGGGATTATAGACCTTATTGAAGAGAAAGCAATATACTTTGAAGGTGATTATGGCGAGAACGTCCGGTTTGATGAGGTGCCTCAGGACAAACGGACTGAAGTAAAGGATAGGAGGCATGAGTTGATTGAACACTTGTCTAATGTTGATGAATCTTTAGGTAATATTCCTTAATTTATTGTCATTTTTGAAGTGATTAATTACCTTTCTATGCTATATTACTCTATTCTAGCTCAGAGATTCTTAAACTGGGTTCTGTATGATGTAATAAAAGCAAAAGTTCAATATGGGGATCCTTAAAATAAAGGGTACTTGATTGGTGTTTCATTGCCATTAAAGTTAAAGAACCCCTGTCCTAGCTTATAGTTAATTTAAGTGTTTAGAATCACAAATTTGCTATAGCAGACTCCCAATTCATTATTATCGACTATGACTTTGATCAGAAATGATCCAATGATTTCCATTAACCAAACATAATTTCAACATTATTATTTTTCAGGCGAATTATTCCTTGAAGAAAAGACTCCAACCGTACCAGAACTGAAGCAAGCTGTAAGACGCACCTGTTTAAAGCGTACCTTTACGCCAGTACTTCTAGGTACTGCATTGAAAAATAAGGGTGTTCAACCCTTACTGGATGCCGTTTTAGAGTATCTACCACATCCAGGAGAAGTTAAAAACACTGCTATTATTAATGAGGCGTCAGGGTCTGAAGGGGAAACTATAACACTAGACCCATCGAGGAATGATTCTAAGCCATTTGTAGGGCTCGCTTTTAAGCTAGAACTCAGCAAATTTGGCCAGTTGACTTACTTGAGATGTTACCAAGGAATGTTGAAGCGTGGTGACAATATTTTTAATGCTAGGACTGGGAAAAAGGTGACATAGATTTATGGACATTAATATTTATAGAATATATTTTTTAATTCTTTGTAATTTTTTAGTTTGGTTTGGTGGCTAAGCTATTTAAAGTAAATTGTTTTGTTATCTTTCATCAAAGTTGTACTTCATATTATAATTATTATTGATTTAATTGAAGTAATTTTCTATTAACTTACGTTATACCTATTTGAATAAATTTGCAGGTCAAAATTTCCCGTTTAGTTCGAATGCACTCAAGCAATATGGAAGAAGTAAACGAAGTCCTCGCTGGCGATATATTCGCATTGTTTGGTGTAGATTGCGCGTCGGGAGACACATTCGTAAATGACAGCAAACTAAACCTATCAATGGAATCGATACACGTCCCAGATCCAGTTGTTTCCATGTCTATCAAACCAAAGAATAATAAGGACAGAGATAACTTCTCCAAGGCTGTTGCAAGGTTAGAAAATATAAAATTATAACTAATATTTACAAACTGTAGTTGCTAAACATATAAAAATACTGAAACACTATGATCGCAAAAGGTGTCCAATATGGTAAAGGTTTACTAAAATTACATAAAAAAATTAAGGTCGGGAGTACATGTTGTGGTGAGCTAAGGGATCAACCAAACTATAAAAGACGAAATATGGGACAGAACAATGTTTGTAAGGTCTTTTAGTCTGTAATTGTATAAGATATCGTTATAAGTTATGAACAATAATTATAATGCGATAGAACAGGGGCTCTCAACCTTTCTCTGATCAGGAACCACCACTATGTAGATATAAAAAAATCTTTAATTTGATTTCTGTACTTACGGGTCAACACCTGTTACATTCAAAATCATGCGCGAACCATTTTTTGCCTTCTACGGACCACAGGTTAGGAACCACTGCGTGAACAACATCTGCCTATAACGGAGCCATTACAAACGTGCAGTCTACGTCATAAAACAAAACGTCAAAGGGATGGACTATGGTCGCAGATTCGAGCGAGAGTTCCGATATACCTATAGGTGTGAACGAGAGATATGATAAAATGATTGATGACGTTGCATGTTTGTAATGGCCCTGCTAGTCTTCTGAATTTGTAATAGAATCGTTATATTGTATACTGCAGGTTCACGAAGGAAGACCCGACGTTCCACTTCCGGTTCGACAGTGACAACAACGAGACAGTGGTGTCCGGCATGGGTGAACTGCATCTAGAGATCTACGCGCAGCGCATGGAGCGCGAGTACAACTGCCCTGTCGAGCTCGGGAAACCTAAGGTCGCCTTCAGGTACTAAATGACTAGTAATCATCAATGGAAACCCAAAAATATTGCGAGAGTGTGATAAAAAAATTGTAGCTTGTATCACACTCCCTATGCAGACAAATCCACTAATGCCCGACTTTGACTCTTTAGCATACGAAAGAAGTAAATAAACATACGTATATGTGTACATATATTATAAACATCGATAAGTATATACACTTGAACCCTTTTGGCGCAGTTGTGTTATAAAGGCGTTATTAAAAAAAAACTGTTAATACTATACAGGGAATGTCTGATTTTACAACCTTGATAATCTATAACGTGATTTATTAAGTTTAATTTCCAATAAATTCCAGGGAAACAATGATGTCACCGTGCGCATTCGATTACCTCCATAAGAAGCAGTCCGGCGGTGCTGGTCAGTATGCCCGTGTGACTGGGATTATGGAGCCATTACCTCCACAGCAAAATACAGGTAACAATATATTCACAGATTTTATGGTATTAAAATAGTTCACAGTAGTACTAACTACTACTTAGAAGTGAGAAGTAATAGCGTTGTGGTTTGAATGTTGGTCTTCCGAATTGGAGTTGATGCGTTAAAACTCAGGACGCACTTCTTATTTTCAAAAAAGTTATGTGCGAAATTAATTATTATTTTCTCTGGTCAAGGAAAATGTCACGAGGATACTCTATGAACTGAGAATTCAAGTTGTCATAGGTATAATGAAGTCTGCTAATCCACACTTGTCCACTTGGTGAATAACCCAAGGGCAAGGCACCCCAGCATTGTGATAGCTAAGGTTGAGACGTTGAAATTGTAATACATTTCATAAAACCTTCTCCACTTTTCTATATAAACTTTAACTACCAAATTTCAAACTTGTAAGCTAACATTACTTTTAGGTAATTCCTCAAACTGTCTAAGTATCCTTCACTTATTAACACATGTATTGTAGGGGCTACGTACAAGGTAATTTGTCAACACATCAATTTTACAGTTTTAGTCTAGGCATGAATTTCATTATTGAATATATAAAATCAGTCGGTTATCAGCATTACCCGCCGTCGCGCATATCATTTATCATAGTATCATAGCAAAATTCGAATATAGGTTTACTTTCAAAATATCAGTTTTATATTATGATCTATCATTAATAATTATCATCTCAACGGGTATAAACCCTGTACATGTATATTACTCCACCTTTCAGTACTAGAGTTCATAGACGAGACGATAGGCACGAACGTCCCGAAGCCGTTCGTGCCGGGCGTGCAGCGCGGCTTCCTGGAGTCGTGTCAGAAGGGCTTCCTGTCCGGACACAAGGTGTCCGGGGTGAAGTTTCGGCTGCAGGACGGCGCGCATCATATCGTCGACTCTAGCGAGCTGGCCTTCTTCTTGGCTGCTAAGGGGGCTGTTAAAGATGGTAAGTAATAACATATTAAAACAATATTATCACGTAAGAACGCTTTATTCAGCTAAGGAGCTAGTCAGTAACAAAGATGTCAAAACATAATCTATGTACCCACAATAAGTTTGCATTATTATGATTTAATAAAGAACTATGTAGGTAGCTTATATGCTTATACAGGGTAAATTTTAATTAGCGCATCACCTTTTGCAGGCAGCTTCTCCATGTCAATCCCAACAACATTTGTTCTACCACTTTTTACATAGCTCGATAAAACAACC
>LGAG01000355.1:103041-114271 GCA_001278395.1 Lerema accius
ATATTGATGTAAGCATTTAAGAGCCTTGCTTACTTTTTCTAATAAGGGGATGTGTGGGTAAATAATTGTAATAAATCTGCTTTCGTAATACCAGAACGACCTCGTCATATATACCTGAGAGTTTATGTACACTACTTAGGGTAGAAATAAAAAAGGCAATTAGGAAAAAACATCCATTTAATGATAACACTCCACAAAACTTCTCCAAAACGATACAAACTGTATAACAAACATATCACGCCAGGTACTCCTTCCCCAATTATACCTAAACTAATGATTAACTAATGAATGACTAGTTACAGTTACGGCCTTATTCATAAAAAATATTAATCCCATTTTAAACCTTGTACCTAAAATGTGGTTTATCTTATTTTTGTACATGGAAAAAAATGGACCTAGATTGACATAGGTACCGATTTGGAGTCTATTTTTTCTTAACCTAAACATAGGACATAGGATCATCGATCAATTATGATCAAAGGTTAGGATAATTAATTAATTATGACCTTCCATTTTTTACGAGCCCTCTATTTTTTATGATTACTAGTTTTGATAGTAAAACAAATGAGTAAAATATCCTCTAACTATGTTGACACAAAATTAATGGTCTCAAAACATAATATCTTGGCTAAAAAAGGTTTAATTGGTTAGTATTTTTTATGAATTAAAGCCTTAGATAGACAAGGATATCGCTATAATTGTTACATTATGGCCTCTTGGCTATACTTAATTGTTACATTACATTACTCAATGACTATGTATAAAACATTAAAGGAATATCCCAACTTCTATTTTGTTTTCGAACTGCCTATATAAAGAATTAATATAAATACTTTCAATCAAATTATAGAAAAAAAAAATAATCAATTTGAATATCTTTTATTATAGGTAATTAGGCTTATTATGTAAATACGTTAAGTAATATCATTTGTCTATAACGCAAAGTGATATAATTGTCTAAAATGTTAACATGTAGGAGAATTATTTGGTTCATTTCGATGATATAGATTCCTTTCCTTCCTTTTAGATTGTGACATAATTGAACGGGTTAAGTCCTCCCTAAATAAACATGTAATAAGGGTTAATAAAATTATTTCTCTCTCGTTTCACCAATCTACAGATGTATAGATTTATCTACATCAGATTTAGATTAGTTTATCTAGGGACCGTTCAAGTATTTCTTAACGCAATTTTTCTTTTAAAAGGTGCCATTTTCCCGATTCAGGAGAATTATATTCCCTAGTGTTTTAGTAATAAAAAAACAATGTTACGTAACGAGTTGTTAGATCCCCCTCCCCCTATGTAACGCATAATAACATTTTACAAGACCCTCTCCCCCAAATTGCGTTATACTTGAGCGACCCCCTACAGGTTAAAATTTAGATTCATTTCTACGGTATATGATAATAAATCAATGTTAGATTTTTCCTACATGGAACGAAAGTTTGTCCCATAAATAGTCATAAATCTAAGGCATTTACTGAAGTAGAAATGATTATAGTTAAGACCACACGAACTTCTAAAATAGGTGCACAGTTCCTTAAGGACTATAATAAGAAAAGTGCATTAGAAATTCTTAGGAATTGAACATAATTATTTGTTATTCAAAGGTGTTTCTTACACTCATAAAGTCTACAAGTAGGTACTAAAATGATATCTAATTAATTAATTATAAAATCAATGGTGTTAAGTCTATTGGCACTTTCATTGGTAACTGGATCACAATTCCTTATACCTACTTACTTATTATTATTAATACATCAATATAACATTTTCCACTACATTAAAATTGATAACCTTTACCTGTTGATATATTTAAGTTTACGAAATTATGTATCTAAGCCTACAATTACACATAAAACGTAGGCATCTATGTACTTAATCTTAGTGTGGGATATATTTAATTACATCTTACATACTAGGTAACTAAAGCTAGGCAAAGATTGACTATGCAATCGCTGGCGGCAGATTTAAGCAGTTAGCGCAGTTGGTAGTGACCCTGCCTGTGAAGCGAGGGGTCCCGGGTTTGATTCCCGGCCGGGGCAGATAGGTATTTATGTGACAGATAAATTTTTCTTCTTGGGTCATGGGTGTTGGTGTTAGTGATGTGTTATTTGTGTTGTCCATGCCATCCGCGACACGGAATCCTACTGCGGGGGTGTGAGTGTGTTAGCGTTTATTTATGTGTATTGGTTTATCATCATCATCCATTCAATCTTATGAACGGATGGCTTCGGTGCTTGTGTATGACGATCGGACCGCACGCAACTACTTGAATCTACCAGCTTCGATTACTTGAAGTAGTCAATCTATGTCAAATAAAATAGGGACTTTACAAGTTCAGTATTATTCTTGGGAAATATGTTTTGAGAGCCTTATACTTTTTCAGATTAAACTATATTAACTACACTATTTTACTACGTTACACAGCCCCTAAGAAAAAGACGTTACATCATTTGTGCCAATATTATATTAATACCATTATACAATATTAAGTACTACTTATATTACACAGTTATCAAATAGGGTAATTGAACTCAATCACAACTCACAAATGTAGGTATGGAATTATTATAAATGATTAAATCTAATATTAAAATACTTATGTAGGTAATAAATACTTACACTTAACTTTGAAATGCCCTATGTTATAAAACAAATAATTTACTGGAACTTATATTATTTTTATCTACTTTAATAAGCAATAAAGCAAATAAAACTGAAAAAATCTGTTGATAACAAAATAAAAAAATATAAATTAAATCTTAGTAAATAAGTATAGTTTTATTAGAATTCGCATTGATGAAGTACTCGTAAGTATAGCAAAGAAACTCCACGGCCAAAGGAAACTCCTCAAAAGTAAAAAGGCGTAAGGGCAACCACACGGCGAAATGTTTCATAGAGTTTAGACTGACGTTTCAGCAGATGTGCTTTTCTTATTATTTTGTTTACTGCTGTTCCAAGAATCCTTGTGTCTTAACAGGTCGGTCTGAAAATCACGCAGATGTCGTTGAAAACTAAAATTTACAAAGTAACGACATAAATACATATAGGTACATAAAGCATGCTAATACTGAAGTGAGTTAACGCGAACATGCATAATAATTTGCGGTATTTACTTACTAAATGTTAATTAATTATTTTTAAAGTAAAATACACAATCTGACAAAGCGAGAAAAAAAAAATAGACACAGACGTAGTGACAAATGTGTTAAAAATCGATTATCCACTTAACTTTAAATCCAGAATATGTTATTTAGAATTAAATTAACGTATGTTTATCATTTACAAATTAAAAATGGTTTGTTCTAGAAAGAGTTTGTCGATGCCTCAAAGTGATGCTTAGTAGGTACCTTTTTTATCGGAGCAGACAGACTAGGTACTTGATGATACCTAATATATTGGAATAAAACACACGGACCCACAGTTTATCGTGTAACCTTCACCGTTTTCGAATAAGTATTGATTTAATTTAAAATGAATCTGAATGTTTGGTATCATTCAACTCGTATACATTTTTTTAAATTTATTTTTTCACATATTCGAAATTTCGATTATAATACAATTTTGAGCTCAAATTAGTCAATATGAATAATCCGTAAAATTTGGTATTAAGCATGAAATACTTAACAAAATTCTGTTTAACATTGCCAGCATAATCGTCAAGGATGACAATATGGATCATCCTAACGAAAATTTGGTGATAAGGAGGGATTTAATTTAAATTATCTGCTTCATTCGCTACTGGCTGTTACGACTTTGTTTGCATTAGGCTATCACGCTTTCAATAGTCTAAAACAGTGGCTAAATCAAGTGGGGTAGTGCTAACATCATGCACGTTGGGTACCGTGCCATGCGCCCATGCGGTGTCCTCACTGCTATAAGACGTGAGGTCAACATGCGCGATTCAGAACTTCGTGTCATTGACGCACACCTTCATTGAGGGATCGTCCTCTTCGACTTCGTCCATCGTAGACAGCCTACGTTCAATCTCTGACTGTGCATTTTTTGATATCAGCTTCTTGTGTTTATTGCTGAAAGGAAATTGCTTTTTATTGCTTCTCTGTTACTCTTTAAAATACAATGGCTTCTTATTATCTACCTAATTATTCGTGATCAGAATTAAGTGTTTCTGGGTTTTCTAATATTAGGTGTACTTACTTTTTCTTTCCACTTTTAGATTTTGAATCTTTGGATTCGCTTCGATTTCTACTATTATTAGTATTATTCACCTGCTTCCAAATTCCAGTTTTGTTAACTTCTTCCGATATGTTTATCGATGTCAAAGGTATGTTCATGATATTACCATTAATGAGTGGAATTTGTAAATTCTCTTGATATGCCGGTGGATTGTTTTTGTTGTTGGCGTCCTAGAATGGAATAGCTTAAAAATTCTTTTTTACAAGCAAACATATTCTATAATTCATTTTACAGTGCTGCATTCTACATGAATGTGATGTGTAGGTAATTATTTACAAATTTACATCTACTTACATTTGTGTATTGATTTAACATATTAGCGTCAAAATATTCAGAGCATAAAGGGAAACAATGAATGGCAAAATAAAATACGGTTAAACATCAACGAAATACTGAGTTTATTACCAGATCAACATTACATGAATAATGAAAACAAAGACTACACGTTTACGTGGCAGGATGACGAAGGAACGAAAATATGGTTTGCCAGAAATGTCTGATCAGTTCCAACCGCAAAGACGTGATAGTTTTGCATGCCATCCCACCTCAGCATCGCCTAGTTCCCGAAGCTCATCCTGATTGCGCTTGGTTATTTCTGGCATTACATCATCGAGTATCTTCATCTCCCTTCTAGTAAAGAACAAGTCCAAGGCTTTCCTTATTCCGATCATCACTACCAACATAAGAGGGAACAATATTGACGTCATGGAGAAAGATTTGATCACCCACAAACAGACCAAGCAAGCCAGTTGAATGGCTGTAAATAAGTGGACACGACGGATCGGAACCTGAAATATAAAAGAGTATTAGAATTCATTACATACAATAAATATTACACTGAAAGAATTAACCTTACCTGTCGGAGGAACATGTGATCAGGTTGATACTTTTGTGGCATAAACATTATCAAAATCCTATCGAAGAATTGAAGACCTTTCAAAGATGCCACTCCCATGTAAAGAAATACTCCAAATAGCACTGGCATTGGTATATGTCTCAAAACTGGAGTTAATACTACTGAACAGCCTATTGTTAAAAATATAAGGATATGTGTAACTCTCTGTTCTCGTACACCTAAGAACTGTGGTTTTTCTCCAGGAGCAGCGCATTCAGATTCTACTTTTAAAGAGTTAACATGATTAATACTCAGGACTGTCGCCGCTACAAACCATGGCAACCCCATGACCGAACAGACTTGTATAAGAATGGCCAGTACGAATAAATCCAAGTGATAGCCACATCCCTTTTTCAATTTGTTCTCTTTGCGATTAACAATCACAGCAGTAATTTGTTGATCCATAAATATTAGTATTGTCCCCAGCAAAGCTGGCAGCACAGCCACCAAAGCAGAGTAGAAGGGGTTTCCATTGAACGGGGTTATGATCCAATTTCTACTTGGCAAAGTAGGTTTGAACTCCGAAGGTACCTCTAGTTTTGGTGTCTTAACTCCAACTTTGTAGTCCAGAAAAGACATTGATAAAATGGCAATGATGACTGAGAAATCGCTGATGACCGACCTGATCTGTGGGATATAATAAATATTTGATTACATTTCTGTAGATAAAGATTGTGTAAAATATAGATGACTTACAAATCTGAATATTACCTTGGACGGGAAGAATAAGGAGTTTTTGAAGTCTTTTAGAATTATCGAAATCGTAAAAGTTCCCAAGAAGAGAATAATAGACATGAGATACACATCTGGAACATAAACTCTTGTATCGCAAGCAGGGCCGGAAAGAGTTCCATTTAATACCTGGAAAAATGTTGATAACTTTAAAAATTTAGTTTTTCTTTATCATACGTTTGCTGATCAATATTTTTTTTACACGAGTGCAATAATGTACTGTTTACAGGTGAAACAGGTTAAACAATAATTAGCGAAGTACCTGACATGCGGTTCTGTCCACGGAAGTCCAATTAAACTGCTCCGGAAGTTTGGAGTAATTGCTTGGCAAACAATAACACTCGTAATTGAGAATCTCATCGGTGCGAGTTTTTAAAGGAAACTTTTTGCCGATAGATATTACATTCTCCACAGCCTGGAAAAGTACAAAAATATTTTTAATACTTTCTTCAATATTTCATTATTATTTTAAGGATTGTTATTACCTTATAAATGAATATGAAAGCTATCAGAGTAGCAAAATTTTCCTCTGTAAACCTCGTAATGTAGCATACTAAAGCGCTAGCATCAATTGCTACCAATGTTATCAATATAATTGTTGTCCAAGTTCCAATACAAAATCTGAACGACATGTAATCCCATCCAATTTGTTTACAGAATTCAAATACTATTGTTTCAAATACCAAAACTGGACCAGTCGATCCTAAAATTGTTAGTGGTTGCCCTGAAAAGAATCCATATCCCATTCCGCATACAAATCCTGACACTAGGGACTCCATGGCTGCCATATTTTTTCCCGTAGCTTCACCTAATAGGCCTCCAAAAGTGATTATTGGAGAGAGACAAGCAAAGTAAAGAAATATCCATGATGCAATACACTGCAACGCTAATGCGTCTTTGAAGTCTGACCAGTACCAAGGCTTTTTCCTTTTTAAATCGTTCATCAAACCTCCAAATAATCTTCCAGTTCTAGCTAAGCCCGACTCCTCTCTTTGTCTTTGTTCTTCCTCCTCCTCGTCTGGTTCGTCTTTAGGATTGTTATCATTCGGGCGTTTTCTCGGATCTTGTGAAGGGATGGCAGCTGGAGGTTCAATACGTATTGCGGGGTCCCATTCTCCGGGAGGCAAAACGGTAACGGCGTCAAGAAACTCATCTATACCAGCTAGTAAATGATCTCTTTTCTTAGCTCTGTAAGCTACTTCATGAAATATTTCATCAGACATTAGTGTAGCCATTGCACGGCCGATTTCGTGAAAACTCGAATTGCTGTTAGGAGGACCGAGTAATACAAACATGAAGCGAGTTGGCACGGGTACCTCTGTAAGATCTCCCATTATAGTGCCCGTTTTAAGTCTCACAAAGGCAGATAAAGTCTTTTCCAGAAAATCAACTTCTCCCACTAAAATATTAGAAGCTTCGGCTCCGGGTGGGATTTTACGCATAAAGTGTGTATTACATTTGTGATTAATATCTCCGTTCATATGAAGGTCTCCTGAACTATGGTTTCGATTCATAGATACGTTGCTTGGACTCTTTACAATGCCTTCATCATTTGCACCTGTAATCATATTTGGATGAGTTGGTGGATTGGTCAAATTTAATATTTAAATATGATTTAATAAAATAGCCAAATACGTAAGATGTAAAGTGCAGATTTCATAATTAGTAATATTAACTGATAAAGTTCGACAATTTCACAACATCACAACAGACTGAAAAACATAATGTTTTAGTGACTGACATACTTATGAATGTATTGATTAATGTGGTTAATTAATTACATGTAGCATACGATTACATTGAACGGTATACAAAGCATGAGGTGAAGCGAAAAAGTAAGGACATAAGAGGGAACATAATGGAAAACAACATCCGCGTAGGTAGCCCAAAATAATGACATGGCGTAAACAGATTTCATTTGCGTGTTACCGTTTAAAAGAAAAGAGAAAATGTTAAAATAACGTAACAAATGTAATGATTGTGTTAAGAAGAAATAACATCGAAGTAGACATGTTAAGGATAAGCGGTTACCCGCGTTAGGGATGCCTAGGAATCGACCGAAATCTCCTTTGTGAGAATGTCCGCTTGTTGTACCGCCTTCGTCCACTGCAATTATATAATGCCAATTTTTCACAAAGGATTTGGAATTTAGTAGCAAAACAGATATTTGTTAATCAGATAACACACAAAACCACGCTGCTAATACAGATATACAAATTAGCTTATTTCTAGTGCGTGCGTGTTTAAGGGCGTGAATTCGGTGAGCTTGTGCACGCATGTTCCCAGTTTCTAACCTGGAACGGCTAGGTAAGGACCCCTGGAATCTGCTGCTGGAAGAAGAGCCGTATGAGGCGACGAGGTAGGCCCAAGACAACTCCTCGATATAGAGCGTCGAGAGCTACCCTCCTGGTTATCTGATAGGACAGCGCTATATTATGCATATAATCCTTTATGAACCGCTATAATAAATAGTATTGTTAGGATATTGGTCTGAAATTATTTATTAATAACTTACTTTTACACGACGAATGATTTTTCCCAATATCAGCTAGTGATCTGATGAGCGGGAGTCTCGACATATTATTATGATTACGTTTCTCGTGTTGATGCCTGTGTTTCCTTAGAAGTGCATCTTTTACTTTTTCTCTGCAATCATATGCTAAAGCCCCTTCAACCACCATGTGATCTAAAACGCTTTCAGCAACTTGCTCTAAGGAATGAGCTTCCATATCAAATATGACTGATCCATTTAAGATTAGGCTTCGCAGTTCAAAAAGTGAATGAAGTGATAATGTAGCAACATGCGGCTTTGACCATCTGTTGCCGCCTTCTTCGACATCCTCCTCGAATTTAATCCATCGTGCTGTCTCTTTCCACTCTAGTTCGTCTCCATCTTTGACCAGTTCTTCCATTTCAGAGAATAGAGGATGAGATTCAAGCGTCGTATCATCGACATCTTCTCCAAGAATGAATTGGACTCTTTGAGCTGGTGGGGTAACTGAAAATTATAAGTGTTGTTATGACACATTCAGAACACACATTTGGCTATGATATAAAACAGTTAATAAAAAAATAAGTAATAAGGCGTCTAAGAAAATATTTGCAGCTAAAACATGCGATTGAAAGTGGTGTCGGGAGGGCTATTGTCGAGATTGAAGATTGACAGATCCATGCCGAAACGGGTGACAATGGTGAATGCGATGATAGAAGAATTAAAAAACATAAGAAAAACCTATAAAACAAAACGGGTCTCGGTCGTTTAGTCTTACGTGTTTCTCCGTCATCCGTCACGCTTAATCTTCTAACTCGAGCCATTATTGCGGGGCCTACGGATTGGAATTAGTTGCAATATTTCTATGGAAAACCTTACATCTAGGAATATGTTAAGTCTATTTCTATCTTAAATGCTTAAGGGTAGGTATAAGCTGTTTATTTTTATAAAATATTTACGTCAAAGGAGCTATTCGAGGTCACGTAATCTAATAAGTACGATAAAATTGTATCTTATTTTGATTCATCTTGTAAAAGACTAACGAACGTCAATTCAATTTGTAGTACATCAATTTTACTTGTTAAGCTACAGAATTATATTATTCTTTTTTTATGAATCATTCATTTGGAATTGAATTCCCTTATTCATGTATCATAAGAGTAAAAATTTGGTTGGATATAATAGAGGGTACATTATCTGGATGTGTACATACTACTATGTTTTCACTCAATTACCTACTCTACAGCAAATATTCGTCTTCCTTCATAACTAACTGTTATTTTCGTACTGATAATAATAATAAGAAATGTTTCTTTCATTTATTACGATAAATATGTTACCTAATTTAGGAAACGCCTGCGTAACACTTTAGATCTTTATTTTACATTTAAAGTGACCTTATAAGTAAATTGTGGAATTTTAAACTTTGAGCACTACGTTACTGTTTTTGTTATTCCTCTCATAGTGAATGTAATATAGTCAGTAAAGTTATAATAATCCTAGTTTAAAATACCTACTGTTGTAGTAGGCCCCCTATTCATTAGACTGGAACTTACACAAACATTACACCAGCACCAGGAATTATTGGAGGTGGAAAAAACACACCCATCACGACCATTTACAGCCGACAAGCAAACAAGTCAAGTTATGTTTGTTCTGGGAATCAAACCCAAGACTTCTCGTAGGTCGAGCAGAATACGAACAACATTTCAATACGTAGATAGGGCTATATTACTACGCTATGTTATCTTAACGCAAGTAGAAACCCTCGGTATCTTTTTGACCTAATAATTTCATTGGGCGACATTTACTCGTGTTTATATCGCTCGTGTATAAGCTTACTATTATTAGCTCGTTTTCAATTTCCGCTGTGTCATATTGCTGTTATAAACATTGCAAATATAACAGTATACTTATCATAGCTTCTATTTTATTAACTTGTACTATAAGTTTATAACTTCAAGGGGAATTTTGAAAGCATTTAAATTTTAATCTATAAATAACTTACTTGTGACTTAGAATAGTTTACGCAAAATAGGTATTAATGTATAAAGCTAATATTCATTAGAACTAGTTCAACTTTAATGGCACCTGAATAACTTCACAAAACTTCTAGAACGTTCTAATAACTTAATAAATATTTTAAATGTGAGTCAGTCTCGCAACCAAAAGTTAGTCCATTAATATTTTGTACTTATAAATATTTGTTTTATGTTTAAAAGAGTTTATACATCTAAACTATGATTGTACCAGTCTGTCTGTCTTTCTAATTATACCTACCAAGAACCAGGTATTTAAGTAGTGGTCCGTGGACTATAAATGGTCTTTGAACCTATTAAGCTGTCTTCGTACGGGGTTAATCATATATTTGTTTTTAAAATAAATTATACCCTTTGTCACTTAGTGACAACCTAATATTCTAAAATAATACTATATTTAACTTGGTAATTTTCCTAAAAAATACTAATAACTTTCCATAAATACAAAAATGTCTAAAACACTATGGACCATAGTAAGATGAATTTTGTTAAATAGTCTCGAATTCCTAAATGGTTAAGAACCACTAGCTTATACAAAACTAAACAGTTCGATTCCCAATGAGTTCTAAATTTTACTAGATAAAAATTTCTGTTCTCGATCTGAATGTATGTTCTTTGTATATTTATGTTATTGTTATTCATCGCACCCACGACACAAAAACCCTACAGTGTAGCGTTATTAATAAATGTTTATTCATACACTAGACGACGGTAGATTTATCCCAAGGGAACCTATAATCAGGTTAAAATGCATCCAATGCAAACTATAATATGTGTACCAAGTTTCAGCTTATAGTCCAGTCAAATTAGCATTTGACTGAGGAATAATTCGCATAGAGCTGAAAATTGGTACAGATGTTAAATACGTCATTA
>LGAG01000355.1:116479-129226 GCA_001278395.1 Lerema accius
TACAAATAAACATTTAATTGAGACTGTAACGTTAGATTCAATGATGTATAATTGTTTTTTGATTTCTTATCCACAATTTTACATTAATTAATTAATAGTTTATGATTTTGTTGATGTGCGTATAATTTATCGTAAGGGTACACGGGAGGCCTTTCTCACAGGGCCTACGAAGTCCCCGTATGTCGGCCAAAACAGATTTTTAAATATTAATTGGCGACCACTGCACAGCATGCCAAGGAAATGGACATATATACATATACTCGTACATATGCTCGAAAAACATTACATACAAAACTAAATACACATTTATAACTCTCATTTAAACATGTTTCTTTATTAGATACTGAAATGTTCCACTCTAAACATATGGTATTCAAATACAATATGAAGCAGTATTTGCAAATATAATTCAAAATATTCTCAAGTCACTGATTTTACTCGCAAATAGATTTGGCGACCTGGAAGATTGCTTTATTTGGAATTTTTACATGTGAATGCATAAGCTGTTTACAAGGCGCTAGATAAAATGGAAATATCAAGATGTAAAAAATAACAGGTATTATTTGAACGAGTTATTTGAAAGAGTTTGTATTTTATTTAGACACTAGTGAACCGCTCGCGCTTCGCTTCGGTAGACCTTTTACCTGCTATATGGCAAAAAGTTTGCTAGGAAAAGTACTCTAGATTACGGTTAGTTACAAACACGCCAAATTTTATTTAATATATGACAATTTCTTTCAAACCTTGGGTAATATTATTGTTATTTTATCAGGTATTCCATTTTTTTTATTGTAATATAGACTATGTCGCTTAGTGAAGATGCAGCTTTCTA
The DNA here is from genome assembly GCA_001278395.1 of Lerema accius. NCBI lineage: Eukaryota > Metazoa > Arthropoda > Insecta > Lepidoptera > Hesperiidae > Lerema > Lerema accius. The sequence continues at coordinate 117,312 of LGAG01000355.1, forward strand.
ATTGTGAATTTTTTTTTTTTATTAGTCCAGTCTAGACAATATAGAATAGAACATCAGGTAGGTGTTGTTCTGCACTCTCTTATAGTTTGTTTAATCACCTAGTTTTCCACATTATTACCTCTACAAACTAAGTCTCAAAATCTGTGTTTCATAAATGGGCAAAGTAAACATGAAATACAAGTATCATGAGCACTCGTATTATTAAATTAAAACCCGTCTGTTAATTGTTAAACCTATTTTGTAAAGCTTCTGAGGTTTTGTTGAATATTACTTTGGTTTGACCTAATTTAACACAGATTTGGTCAAACCGCAATCCATTTGGACGTGCTCAATGAGTTTCCATTCATTAATTACAGCCTTTATTACGATTTACCTCAGTAGATTTGCAGGAGTATCGTCAGATTTTGGCTAAATCAAAGGACTTTATGTATTTGTCTTTCATAAACCCGATGTTATAGGTATTGTTTATCGAGTCTTTAGGAACTTTTATTGCAATAATGTGGTATTTTTTTCTTAATTTTTCACGTTCGTTAATTGAGCTATTTGTTCGTTAGGCGAAATAAATGATTTGAATTTAAATTTTCAGAGAATTCAAGCATAAAATGTATGCAAAGATTTTGTACTTTTACTTCAATATAGGTATGAACACTTTGGTGATTTAGTAATTCTGAAATTATTTCTAAGTGGCCAGTTATGTCTTATATTCTTCTATATTCCATGCCGGTCCTTTAGTGTTGTTCAAAAATGATTACAGAAAATTATACCGGTTTAAGTATCTACTAAGAGATAAATAATAGAAGTCTTGCTTTCTTTACTAAAAATAACAACCGAAAAAGTAAGTACAGAAAACAAATAGACTGAAATAACAATGTTTATGAAAATTAATGATCGCACAACAACACAAGAAAGAAATACAGTATAAGTCACTGAAGCTTGTTTCAGAAAGGTAAATAACTGAGTCATTTTTTACATTAACGAATAATATCTTCGGAAGAAAATGTTGTGGAATATTCGACATCAATTTTAATAAAAATAGCTGTCAATTAAATTGTTATATTTGAACGTTATATGTAAAAGTTACTGCGATCTCTCTGATGTTACTGATTTCATTATTTTTAAGCATTACGGTTCATAGCACATAAACATTAGCGTATTGATATATTTTATTATTTGTTATTAGTCTATTATAATTATCCCTGTAGTTATTATTGTTACTTTTATAGTGATAAATTATTTTTACATGAATATAACCTAAAACGGTACCATGTATCTGCCTAAAACATATAAAGAAAAACCGTATATTTTTAACTTCGTATTTTTTCAGATAAAAGCAGGCATTTTCTGGCTTGAGAATGACATCGTCAAAATTTGACAGACAATTAATGACTGTATAGCCTGGGTTCCTAAGTTGAGGGTAATTACCCCCGCAGGGGTAAATCAGCTATTTTAGGGGGTAACATAGAATCTAATTATTAGGATCGTATAATAATAAAAAATACAGTAGGTAAAAAGTAACTCGTATTGTAGGTTTTGATAACATTTTAAAGACGGTAAAATCAGATTTCCTCGTAGGTCACAGGGGTACAGATATTAAAAAAGAACCACTAGCTTACAGTTTATTGTAATGACCACAGAACGGGCCTTTTAGCAATCTAATCATTCGTACTGTCGGTTAAGTATCTACTACACAGTAACCTAGAATCCATTAAAATTTTCTTCCAAGAAGCAATGATTTCAATCTGTAAGATCGAAATCAACTTTTTATTTTTATTTTTATTTACTCTTATTTCAGAATAGCGTGCTCAGGGCTGTCAGAAAAAGACGAAATTGTGTTATGGAAATCCAGAATGTTCAAGTAACTTTATAGACTACCTCGCGTGACAACCGATACCTTATTTTGACATCCTTGTTATGAGTTTTTATCGTTTATACCGTCAAGGAAACGATGCTAAACGGTTATAACTTTCTCGTAAAGAAAATTCGCTGAGCAGGAAATCGCATGGAAATACTTTTTATAACATTTTTTATGTTAATGGCCTGTAAAATCCGACACGGAATTACCTATGAAAGTACAAATTGGTTTTACAAGCTTCTAAAATAAACAAATAAGTGTTTGTTACTTTGATCCAGTTTGAACTAAAATATAATTAAATGTATTAAATTATGTGTTTTGAAACCGTTTATTTAAATGTCAGTCATACCTATTGCTTTTAAATTATAACAAATTGGCTGCAAGGCAACCAATCAGAATTCTATGAAATTTAATACACAAGCAAGATTGAAATAACGCTACAGGCGTTTGGTATTATTATATTTCTTGAGCCAATTTGATTGAAAAATTTATTTTCATTATTTTTATCTTACACAAATTGAATGTGTTGTACCTATTATATATTTTATATAAAATTTAACTTTCTGCATTTCTCCGTGTAAACATTGACTATGCCAAAATTCAAACTCATACATGCGCACATAATTTCTAAAAAGGCGTCTAAAATCAAACTCCTCACGTAATAACAAAACAAGGCATAGGAGGCAGGTATTTCTAATTCGATGACCCCATAAATCTTTCGCCTTACAGCTGTGTACCTACTAATTAGGTACTAATAAAAAGGTGTTTTTACCATGCTATGCAAAGCGTAGTTAGTCTGTATGCTCAACGTCGAAGACGCGATGTTTGGGCAGCTAAGTGACTGGTTGTATGACCTCATTCTTGCTGACTCGACTGGTCAAGGTAACAGATAGGTAGTACCTAGAAGTCGTTTGTATCTAACAAAGATTCAAGCCACACAAAACTATGTTGATAGTTGATACAGAAGAAAGTATTCAGTTAAATACTCTCAGATGATTGTAACATTTTACATTGTTACAGTAATCTTTACCTGTTATACCTATTCAAGTATATAGACATGAAAGTGTCTACACAGTATTACGTCCATAATCTAACAGCGTTGATACCAAAAAAAATAATTATATGATACTTATCATTACATCGTTTTGATCCAGTGGTATTATAGCTAAAAGCTTATCGAAGCGAATCCAGAATGGTTATTACCTATACGCAATTTGCATATTTGTATAAAATGCAAAAACCTACAATAGAATGTGTTGTGTTTACGACAATAAAGGTGAATATCTCATGCATAAGATTATTGATTTTGGACAAAAAAAAATCAAATTCCGAGATATTGTTATATTCGCGGCATACTCCAAGAGATTCAAATATCGAGGTAGGCTTCTCATCGACCGACCGTGTTAATCGCCTTAACGATATTAAGTTGAAAACATCCTCAACTCGAATAACTTTTTATTGCTAAAAACTTTTAATTGGTTCTGAGCACTAATCAGCTTGTTTTGTAAATTAGTCGTGCATGATCAGTTTAAGGTTTTCTATTATACCTAAGGGAATATGTTGTTACGTTATTAAGTAAGTTATATTGTCGGTTCTTTTATTTGAACGAAGTTCTGTGTTCCTTCTAGGAGTTTGTCTGGTTATATAATTAGAATTGAGAAAAAAATGCAATAAAAAAATCAAATTTTCTGCGACAGTCCATTTAAATAGTAAGATTATTTCCGAAATGATTTTAACCAACTGAATTTTTAATGAGCCTTTGTGACACTTTATACAATTATTATTGAAATTCGCAAAAGAACTTCGTCCAGTTTTATTGAACTGGACACAAAACGTGTTGAAAGCTGCTCCATAACGAGTTAAGTGTATTAACTTTGCACGTGGCACTTCAGCGCGGTTTCATGCTCTGGAAAATTAGTTTTATTTTATATCTTCAGGTTTATGCTGGTGAACATTTATAGGTATGGAGAAATACGTAGCGGATTTTAATCTGTACCGTAGTATTGATTTTATTCTGTAAATGTTTTGAGCTTTTTTAGTTGGTAAATGATATTGGGCAGCTAGTCCAATTAAATTGCATTTGAAATAGGGCTGGATTTTGTTCCAAAATTATGTACATTATTATTTTGTGTACTGAGCAGCATGTATGATTTACATCAAATCGCTTTCAGAACTGCCTGGACTTTATTTGCTCCTAAAGTAAAGTTTAAAATATTGAGGTAATTATACATACAGTATACGAGTAAATGCAGCAATTATGCACTCCGCAGATTCATTCTGTTAGCGATCGTCTACAATCTGGAAACTTTTACCATTCTGAAGTGCTTAAGTAGTTTTTTCTATAATGCTAGAAAGTCGTATTTCTGAGACAATAAGATTAAAGTGCCTATACATAGAAAATGTCTAGGGGATTGAGCAACTTTGAGATACTAAGAATAGTTGTTTGGACGACGAATATCAAACGTTTAGTATCTTTTATTTGAAACAAAGTATTAGTGTGAATTCCTCGCACTGTAAGCAACGCTAACAGATACTTAAACTTTAATGTTTCCGTGCTTCGGAGGGCATGTTAAGCCGTTGGTCTTGGTTTTCATTGCCAGAGGACAATCGTTTTGCCATGTCGAAGGTCTTTTAGAGGCCTGGAAATTTCCCCCACTTGAGTTACTATGAGTACTAACCCCTCTACCACGCCGCACTGCAGCAGTATGACAGAGTATGCTTTAGACCTCCTTAGTCATAAAGAGTGACCCATTCTCAATTGAAGGCTATTAATGGATTAAGGCCATCCATAGTCATACACATTTTGTATAGCGCAAGTGTACCTACCTATAGTCGTGTAAAAGATTAGAAAGACGAAGTTCCCTTAACACTTGTTACAGAACCCTTAAATTTATGCATTGTATTTGCCTGTTGTAATATAATGTTCAATGAGCGTGAACGTTCAGCGAAGAATCCCTTGTCAATATAAAAGCACTAAGAGCTTAATGAAACAAATCGAATGAAACTCACTGCCAGTTCCTCGCGACACAATCGGTAACTCCATTATCGAGCCATCTTCAATGGAAATTCAAAGGGGCTTTATGAAAAATCTCAACGTTGTTACCGTTTACTGCTTCAAGTGGTTCCTTTTGAGTTATAGTTAAGAATGTAGGTTATAAAACTATTGCTAATAAGTGCATCGATCTTTAGTGGTCGATAAAGATTAACAATTACTGGTGAGGGCAGTAGATAGATGGGTGATCGCTGGTGGCAAATATCTTGAGCTCTTCCATGCCTCATGGACACTTTAAGCCGTGAATCCTGGTTGTTATTGTTAGATATTGTCGGTAAGACTATGATAGAGACCTTTAGGCGGCATATGAGCTAACGCTTGGATTAACCATTCATTCTTCCAACAATCCGCATTAGAACAACTTGGTGAAGTATGTTCTAGTCCTCGGCTTGTGCTATAGAGGAGGCCATTAATGTGTTAAGGTTACTGTCTAACAACATACTTCTACATCTATCACTTAACTCCGTCTAAAAGTCTGGACAATGTCAATAACAAAAATCCGATTTTAGAGGGACCAAGTATGGTTATGTTTAGATACTTCAAATATAATTATTATAAATACCTTCAAAATCTTGCTCCGTGTAGTCATGATGAGTGTGCTTGCGGGCCGCCGGGTCCGTTGGTGCCTCATCATCATCTGCCCTCGTATCCATTATTGATCTGAAAAGACACAAATTATTTTTATCTACATTTAATCATATGCGTTAAGTTACGTTTCCACAGGGCGTACATTGCAATAGTTTCAGCGTAAATGACAGTTAAATTACATGTGGAGAATAGAATATATTTGCAAAAGCAAAGGTCGGTTACTCTGGCACATATTAATAACGTTCTTACTCTGTGTACACAGTATCTATCTAAGTAAAGTCTGCGGTATTCTATCCAGAGTACTACGAGTATGATAAAGATAGATATGTAATTATGGAGCTTATTTACACAGCAACACGTCAATATTTCGTCAGCAATAATTTCGAACATATTCGCATGTCATTGCGACATTTTAACGAAGAGCTATGCATTTAAAAGAAAATGTGCCCGCCAAAAATCGTGCGACTGATCGTTGCTGTCGCACATGTGTACACCGCCTTAAGTTTACAGGGCCAACGCTCGTTGGTCGTATAAATTTGCAAAAAGCTTTAAACTCCACAATGCCTGTTACATGTTTGATGCGATGTCGATCAATACTCGAACGGGACCAGCCTCTCGGTAGCTTCATGAATGACTGATGGCATTTTAACAAGTTTTAACTATTCACTTAGAGGTACATCGAAACAAAAATTAGTCTGTTTCATAGTTATTGATGACTATTAGCTTCGCTTCTGTACTCATTTATTTAAAGTATTACGCCTCTTTATGTTTTTTATTTGCAGTAATTACCTACTCGTTGTTCCATAGGAAACAGGACTAAAACGGAGTAGGTACCTATATTTAAATCAGAACTGCCATTACTTATTGGGGCAATTTTTGTTGCTCTAAATATTAGAATTTATTGCAATTCCTTAACAAATAGCTAAGCAAAGTAAATAAGTTCTAAACAGAATAAAGAAAGACATTATAAACCACTCACATATCCCCGGTCATATAGCAAATCAATTAACACAATGTTTATCAAGGTATCGGGCTAATGGCCCACCTAATCTGTATTTAAGCCAGGATGTAATTAACCCACTTTGTAAACGTAATATAGGTTTATTACCACTTACTTTCATTATATCGGAGTCCGGTAATTAGATCTTCATACAATATTAATGTAAGTAGAGGAGACCCGTTCTGTGGTCAAAATTTGACCATACTAATTATGTTAAGGAATCATGTTCGATATCAACGTCAGCTGTATCGTCGAATATATGTGTATATATGTATAGAAGTATGAGAGTGTGCCTTTTGTTTTATTTAAAAAAAAACTGCTATCTCAAGTTCTTATCTATTCATACCTAGCCTAAATACAATTGAGACTCGATTTAAGCACTTGTAAATTAATAGAATTGGGACTCAGATGTTTTCTAGTAAAATTTCGTTAAGCCGAAGTGCTGGCACACCCTACTTGTTTGATATCTCTCCGGCAAATTGATTATTTACTCTATCTTTACGAGTATCCGTAGCTTTTTTCGTATTTAAATTTGGAAAAATTGCTGGTACAGTCAACATCAAAAGTTTATGGGAAATCAAAATGTCAGGTAATAGGTAGTTGTTAGTTATTCTCACGAGTGATTTAATTTGAGTTCAGGTTGAGGCAGAAAGTTATGTAAAACATAATCCAAATAGAAGTAGGTAGAATTCCATTTATTACTGTAAGTTTGTATAACTTAGTACTCGTAAATAATTGTCGTAAAGCGAGAGTGGCAGAATAACTTCTGCCCGGTCTTCTGGTTTATAGTATAAAATATCATTGGGGATAATAGATAAACACAGATAAATGTTTATATTCATGTTGTGAGTGTTTGTAATATCATTTGTATCGTCTTTGTTACTCGCGATATAGGGATCCTAGTGAAGAGTTATGACTATGTATTTATTATCCGAGTTAGGGATGTACCGGATCGTTAAAAACGTATCCGTGGATACGAATTTTTGCTGTGAACGGAAACAAATCCGACTATCTGAATACGGTTATAGACCTCCACTTTCTTACTCTGTTAACTTATATTTACTGGACTACACAACAATGTTTCGTATGTACGTATGTGTGTATGTTATGAGTGTGCTATGTAGGTACATACGTATGTATTTCTATTTATGTTCTTATGTGTATTCATTTCAATGGCATGCTCTACATTTACACAGGATTGACGAATTTCAACACGTGAGCTATTGGTTTTGTCATAATTTTTGGAATAACATAGGTTGTATTTATTTATTAGATCGCGCTCCCCTTTCCCTGCCATAACATTTTTAATAGTCGGATTTTTTGGTTTCCGTAGTGGTTTTCTGCGGATACTAATACGGATATCTTCCACTGCCACATCACTATCAGAGATACAGAGCATTTGAACTATTGCCTCGCATTATTCATACAAGCATGACACTCAACAGAACAGATGCCTTAGTTTCTGTTTTGTTACATTTTTGTGGAGCTGTTGAGCTAATACTTGCCCCTGTGTATTCTGTATCAGTAGCTCAAAGTGATGCACACTGCGCATTTGTTTTTTTATTTGTAACTTTTGTTTTAGTGACTAACTATTAACAATCGACATGACCTGAACCTATCATTAATAGTCTATATTGAGCACGACTTTCTCCTAACTATAATGTAGGTATAACTGAAGTCTAGGAGCATACTCTACCATGCTGATCCATTATGGATTGGTTGAGGGGTTATGGCCCAACCAAGTGTCAAAAATGTTTATGCCTCCGACATAACTTAACTACCGTCACCTAATGAGATCAAAAGGGACCGACGACTTAACAAGCTTTCTGAAGCACAGAAGCTTTTTGCCACTAGCAGTCACCCATTAACTTTCTGACTGCATCTACAGCTGCTTAACTTTGACGATCGCTTAAGATCGACGTAAGCCACCGGGCTATAAGTATTTCAACCGACTTATTACTAAAGAACTTTTACAAAGAGATAAAACATTTAACAAGGGAAATAAGAGAAATGACTTTAATTAACTTGAATGATCACCGAAGCTCAAAACATCATTAGATTTATTGAGTAAGGAAGGAATTTATCTGTTTCTGTCAAGGTACACCGAGAACCGTTTAATGTTGCCTCATTAATCTCCGAACTGCGAAATGTATTTTAATTTTCAGTATAAAGTCATTTCACACGTGCGACATTAATAAGTTTTCGTGTCAAAGAAAATAAATAATGTAACTTTGTAACTTCTTTCTTCTTGACATTTAAGTTCAGTGAAGTCCCTCTTTTATACTTGGTTGAACTACTTCAAGGACTTACCTTCGACTAATTACTACACGCCTTAGGTAATTACAACACCTATTATATTATAATTAATCAGCTGGATTTTACAATTGACTTGCTTGCTATCTTCATAAAAAATTCTTTAAATTAAATACCAAATATATGGTGTCACAAATATCTTCTGAGAGTTAGTGTCATAATAAGTTAGACAATTTCTCACTCCTGCATAGTTTCAAGATAATACTAAATCTTAACTGCTCGACACCGCAAAGGGTTACCCACAGGAATACGTTCAACTATTGTATCCTCGTAACTGAAGCGCTTATAGTCTGTCGGCTATGAACATTTGTATTCGTTAAGCGAGCAATCGAGCTGCGCAACTGCGAACTCGGACAAAAAGTAGATGAATGAACGCTAGAGGCAAAAAAATCTTTGCTTCTTTAGTTATCGATACATGATCAATAAGTCACATCGGAGGCGTTCAGGCAGCATTAAAACTTCCTACATTTGTGTTGACCTAACCTCACACTCATTTGCAGTGGAACAGCGTGGTAGATTGCAAAGATAAATTAAGATAAATAAAATAAAATAAATTTTATTACTAGAAATATAATACAAGTTATGTATACTTACAGGAACTCCTACGTAAAGTCAGGGCTATTCTCTCTTCTATTCTAATTTGCTATGCCCTACGGGGTTACTAATTATAATATAACTTATGAAATGCAAATAAATATGAATATGAATAGATTATTCTCCAGATACGAGGAGACACCCGTGCTTAGGTAGTAGGCTATACTTTTAACTATATTATAGTGCCGATGAAAGAATTTAACACTAAACTGCAAATGGGGACTTCATTAAGCTTTTGTCCTAGTAACACGGAAAGAAATGTCATAGATACCTAATTATGAACTGTGTCAAGCGGAAATTAAGAGGCTGCAGGATACTTGATCAAGACCAGTTGAGACAAAGGGAAAAAGATGGAAGGTCTAAAGAAAACTTTTTTCCTCACCTTTTTTTTTAAAAACAGTAAAATGAATGACGTCTAACGTAAATCACTTACCTAACTTATAATTTATGACGTCGACTGTTGAAATCATTTCAGAAAAAAAATTCGAATTCAATTATTAATAGATCCGATACATGAAGCTGTTTCGGAGTTATTCATAGCCACAATTTTTTTAATCTCAGCATTTTCTAATTTTTTTTTCTAAACTAAACCCTAATTCGAACTACCTATAGCATAATATTACTAGATACAAAATTTACGAAAATCTATTGCTTTATTTTCATTACACATAGGTGCGTCTAAAAGTCGTAATGAAACTGTGTACACATAACATGCTAGCGTCTTTTTGTCGTCGTAGTCGCTAGTACGAACAGTAACTACGCGTAAGTCAGTCAAGTTTCCATTTGCAGTTCAAGTGGTATCGTCATGAATTTAAAGCGGTAATATTTTATTCGAGTTACAGGTTAAAAGTGTTTGGCTCAAGTCTATCGTGACCTAGAAAAGGTTGACGGTTGACAGTATTATGGGCAATGATATTTATAGTTATAATACGTCTTTACGTACTAAAGAATAGAAAAAGTGTTCTGCGCAACATTGTATGCGTCCGTATCGTGTTTATGAAAGTTATTTAACGTCTCTTTCTAACTCTAAAGTAGGGATTTTCAAACTGGGTTCCATAAGCTAAGCTAAGTAAACTAGGGATTCCGTAGAATTAGTAGTCAGGGTTCCGTCAAAATTATTTAATAAAATATTTTTTATAATTTTTAATGCTGATTTGTTATAACTTAATATGGAGTTCCATAATATAAAATAATATTCGTTTGGCGTTCCGTTATCTTTAAAATTTGGAAACTCCTTTTACTAGAGAAAAAAAACTCCAATTGAAGTTTTTTGCTTAGCTCGCTTATGATATAAATATAGTAGGTAGGTACCTATACAATATCATTGGTTAAAATACTACCCAGTTGCTTAACAAGAAAGTTTGTTTAGTTTTAATTATATTACATAGTTACATTTCCATCACGAGCCCTCTGTGTATAACTTTTGAAATTATTCCGTCACTCCCGAAACTAAAGGGTCAGTAACTTAACTATTACTTAGCAATAATATTAACTTGCTAGATCTTAACACGAACAATACTAAGTATAATCAATTTATGTTAATAATGAAAGTTATTTTCTAATGTTTCAGTTTAGGGACTAACTAATTTTAATATCACTTGCTTATACGGAGATCTGAATGTATAATTCGTAAAATTATTTTATTTTGTTCGGGAAACAGTCTACAAGTACTCGTATGTAGATGAGCCATCATAGTGATGGCCACGGTATTTTTCTATATTTACCGTATTTCCGTTTTAATTTATCACTTAGAAAAAGTTATTGACACTTAACATCTCTATGAAGGAAGGAAGAGAGAAATGGCTTTCTAAACAGTTATCTTGACACTTTCAGAATGGTTCACTTCCAAGTCAAGGGCAACGAAGGGTTAATTCAGGATTTAATGAACCCCTTACAATCCTAACACTAAATTGATTCACCCTCTCACAAAATAAACTCATTAATGAATCGTTATCCCGACTCTGTCTCGCTAGACATTGATCAAATAACGTGCACAATCATCTTGGTAACGACGTCAAAAATGAGTTCAGGTAAATTAACTTTGTCCGTGCGTCTCGTCGGGAAAATAATATTGCTGATCGTAGAGTTTTACGAACTATAATTTCTTCAATTAAGTATACTCGTGTCACGTAGCTAATCCCTTTATAAAATTTCGCTCAAAGTTAAATTCTAAAAGTTAAACCTTAAGCTTTTATTGGCTTTAATTAAAACTGGCTCTGGATTCGTCGAAATAAGATAAGCTGACTTTATTTTTGATACGTGTTTATGTATTTTTGCTTGGGTACTTGTTAATCCCTACTAATATTATACATGCGAAAGTAACTCTGTCTGTCTGTCTGCTACGCTTTCACGCCTAAACCATTTAACGGATTTCGATGAAATTCGGTATGAAGATAGAAATGAATTTGGGAAACGACATAAGATACTTTTTATCGTGAATAAGTCGCGCGGTATCGAATTCCACGCAGACGAAGCCGCGGGCACAAAACTAGTTACTTATAATGCCTATAGTAGCG
>LGAG01000355.1:146141-167790 GCA_001278395.1 Lerema accius
CGAAACTTTTCAAAACTTATACACGAAAATTTTACGCGAGCGAAGCCGCGGGCAACAACTAGTGTATTTTATAATCAGGTAACACCTATACGAGTATCTTTGAGGCTTATCGTATGTGTTGCCGTCCACTATGAATTAACGGAAATATAACCTCCGAAACGTAACATTATTAGAATTAGTAGTTTCTACTTCTAGTAGCAAACGAAGAGTCCTGGGATCGATTCCCAACCAGAGCAGACATTAGAGATTATTAGGGCGACAAGACAAGAAATTACCTATGCAACGTTAACAATTTTAGGGCCTCAACAAAGCGTAGAAATATTTAAGAAAGTTTAGTCACAAATATAATGATAAAACAGTGTTTCTCCGTATCTATAAAGCTATGCGGACATTAAAACTTGGAAGTTCACTCTGTTTGCGAAACAAGTCAGGAAATTACTTTGCCTCGGCACGTGTATATCTTTCCTTGTCACACTTTAATCTTCTCTGTCTTTTTTCTTTTATCTTTATAACGATTTTCACAAGTCACTCTTTAGAAGAGTTGAGTATAAAACTAATTTTGGTTGGAGAAAACTTTTAGTCCAATGTCGCTGGTAAAAGTTTTAAGTAATAATTAACTTGTATAATACGTAATTTGCCTGTAGAATTATTCAAGAATTGTGTAAAAGCATAACTTGGTGGCAAACGTTATAGTGGAGATGTATATAATTATTAATGATAATCACAGACATATAAATAAGAAGCAGACCTTACATAAGGGGGTAAAAAGCGTGCCACTTACATACACATAGATAAAGTAGCTATGACAGGGCAGAACTCAGGCCATGTGAATTACCTATTTACATTATAGATAAAATATTTACATTATAGTTAATCCAAGATCCCAAGATGCATTTAATAATCTTCCCGACCAACCCTACCCGCTCCAAAGGGCAGTGTCCGAGGAAAAAGGAAAAATAGCAAGCTCCTGTATCTATCCTTTTCTAAAGCAACTCACGGAATCAATTCCCATTACAGTACTCCCATGCTATATGCTGGAGGAAAATGCACAATGAACCTACTCTAGGACCGTTTTATAATAAAACAAATGAGGATCTACGTCTGATATTTGATACTATAAATATGTTACGTAATAATATCCGAAAAAAGCGTTTCACACCACATTGAATACTTTCTTATCGTTTTTACGCCTTATTTGCAAAGAAAGAATAATGTTATCACCTACGTCTAACCTTATGAGTACCTATAGGTCCTGTAGTAAAGTTCATTTTTGTTGTTCAGTTATAAATACATGCTCTTACGAGAGGATGCCCTGTATCGTGGATATAATAGACGACGTATAAAATCGTTGTGAACGACAGAAATAGACAAAGAACATACCGAGACCAGTCTGAGAATAGACATCTAATCTTTAAATTTTCTGCCTCGTTGGGAATCGAACCTTGAGTCTATTAAACGCTGAATCGACATTGGATGGTACAGTTTGTATAACTTAAAGGTATTCTAAATCTCACTATGCTAAATACTAAAAGAGACCAAAATGTAGGTACCTACTTCAGAAGCTTGCAACTAAGTTCAAAGTTCCGGATTCGATTACCAGCTAGTAGATACATTAAGTAGATTTATTTTATAACTGGCAATCGCCCGTGGCTCCATCTGCGTAATTTTACCGTTTTCGCAATATTTTTATTACAGATCCTCTCCTATTCAACTTACCGTGATGTAGATACAGCCTATAGCCTTCCTCGGTAAATAGACTATCTTGCACTAAAAAAAAATTTCAAATCGGTCCAGTACTCCCTAAGATTAGTGCGTCCAAAAAAACAAACTCTTCAGCTTTATATTATTAGCATAGACGGATCACTTTTCTTTAAATAATGCCTACATTCCGTACGTAGGAGTATCAAACACGAAAGTGTATTCCAATGTAAGTATTCTATTGATCTGATCAATACCAACCCGAAAGTTGTCAAACATGTCGTACAACAATAAAGGACCCAACAAAGGCTCGCATATACACCCCCGCACTATGATCCTCTTTGTTGAACGGCTAGGACATAGGTATATAAAGGATATTGTAATTATCATTTGTATGGATGTTATGTATGAAATTTTGAAAGATATAAGCAGTACCTTTGTACATCGTATCATTCGTATCCAAATTGTATTGCCTTCCCTTTTCAAAGTGGACATAAATTATAAATTAGGTATATAGGTACCTATATTATCACAAATACTCCTGATTCAAGTACATCAATAGTTTCTACTAATAATACTGTAAAACAATAGGACATGACCAATATTTGAACATTTAGTATCGTTTGTTTAAATAATGAAAATAATAGTTTGCTATCGGTATCGACATAGTAATTATTTTTATTTTATTTAGTAATTTGTATCCATATACCTCTTTAGGTTTTGCGAAGACAGCACTTGACAGATTATTGATAATACTTAAGACGACGGGAATTGAAGCCGCGACTTCTCAGTAAGCAGAAGCCTTCCAATGGTACAACATGGGTTTAAATTTTGTCAAAAATCACCTTTAAACGCTAGCTTACTACAGAAATCGGAAGATAGTCACGGAGGTCCTTTATAAAAGTGATTAGGGTAATTGCCCATTGTTCCTAGTAAGTAAACAAGACAAGTAAATGTTGTCTAAGACAAAAGGACCTCCCAATTCAATCACCTATTGTCTGACATAGCTACATAACTATAATCACAGCCAGCAAATTTTTGTCACTGAGTTCCGTGTGGAATAAAAAATACAAAACAAGGTGTTTGATGATTTGTACCCAGACCTATTTTAAAACGAGTGCTTTCCTAATTGCAGTTCATAAGATCCAAAGTTCGATTCCCAGTGACGCATAAACGAGTTCAAATGTCTGTTCTTGGCGTAGGAGTATTTGGTTTTGATATGATTGTTAAGCCTTTTTATACCTCACACATATTCCCCGTTAGCAACTCAGCATTTAATGTTTCAGCGTATTAAAGCTAAAATCTTCATGAGTATCAAATACCTAAATACTTAACCCTCTAGAACTTAATGTTTATCAAGCGAAAACCGTAGGCGGCTTTAACATTTTGCTTATCCAGAGAACGTGGGAAAACATTGTGAGTTTATGGGTTATTTGGATGTCTACACTAACATTTCACTAGCGAATTATACTATACAAATAGATGTGAGATAATTGTGAACTGCGAGGCTTCGGTATTTGCTCGGCTTCTTCAAAGGTCACGGTTTTAATGCGTAGTAGAAAAATTTAATTCATAAATACCTAGTGTGTTAAATGCATAATCTTTATACCTATTTCGACCCCGTAGCCTAGTTGGTAGTGACCCTGCTTACGAAGCGAGGGGTCCCGGATTCGATTTCCGGCTGGGCCAGATATTTATGTGACAGATAAATGTTTGTTCTCGGTCATGGGTGTTGTGTTAGTGATGTGTTATTCGTGTTGTCCATGCCACCCGCGATATAGGGAACCCTACTGCGGGGCTATGAGTGTGTTAGCATTTATTTATTCATTTATCTACTTATAACTTACTTAAACTTTGCGTCCCTATATTTGTCACTGAACTCTCCTCATTACCAACTGGATCGATTTAAAAAGAAATATTCGTGATCAAGTTTTTGTTGCTGATCTTGTAAGCTAAAATTAAAAGTATTAAAAAGCCATCATAGAATAATAATTATACTATTAATAAAACAAACAACTCCACTAAAAAAAATAAAGAGTTTTAGGGCGCCGTAGTTAAATAGAATATAGCTTACGTCATATCCTTAGAGACGAATCAACTGACACCTTATATGTTCAAATCCCTTAAGCCGCTTGAGAGTTGTAGAGGGTGCCAAAGAAAATGATACAAAACATTATGTATGTATAGTATATACGCACGAAAAATATTATCATCCTTATGGCACAGTCTGATAAAAAGTCTAATATGACTACTGAGTAATGATTTTTCGAAAATGCATAAAATTCAAAATATTTCGAAAAACGTGAAACTTTTGTCTAACCTAAAATGAGTTAGTTCTATCGAACTAAAGACCTCAAGATCTTATCTAGTCACAGTTATCGTGTGACCACTACTTACTAGACGACCTGAATTGTATATACAAAAAATTCTAAAGCGATATATTAGAAAATACAGTAATAGCAGAATAACGTTTACAAGTCAGTTAGATATTCTAGTATGAAGCTTCAAAATCTTTCGATCTCTTAGCAGTAGATAAAATAAAACCTTTGGAATGTATCGAAATATTGGAATTTTCTTCATAAACTTTTTAATCTTAAAGGGTTAGGTCATCAACGGCTGAGCGTGGTAAGTGTACTGATAAAATCTTAATCATAGGAGTAATAAAACATAACATAACATAAAATGCTTTGAACCTTCTACATTATTATTATCTTAAGGTCAAGTTAGCTGTTTTAATTAAAGCTTAGAAGAAAACATTTTTCAGCTCGTCGTAAAAGTTAGAGAATATCAAAGTGAGCTCGTAAAATATAAAATACGGAGTATGAGATAATTTATGTTGATAAGCCGGTGTCTCAGTTGGTAGATAGACTAGTAGAAGGTTTCAGGTTCGATTCTTGGACTGTTTATGGTATATTAATGTTTGTTCTATGTTTATTGTTGTTTTATCTTCTTGTTTTTATTTTTTTTTTAACAGCAATTATATTTATTATTAGGAAAAACAATTATAAAAATATGTTATTGTAGTATAACGCTCTCAGTGTTTTTTCTCTTGTGTACGAATAAGACGGCAAATAATTATCTTAATAATGAGAAGGACGCATGCAATATCGCTAAACACTTTTTTAGATTGCTTACTAGGAACGGAACATAATTTATAGTACAAAGTATAATTGTTATCTAATGATTGTTATTTTCTAGTAGTGCCTAAAGAACGCGTCTCGGTAGGAAAACAATTTATAACCGAAAAATTACTCGTAATTATTCATCTGAAATTATTACAGTAAGCACCGCTTTATAGATTAAATCTTCCTTCTATATAAATTCATCACTTTTAGAATCGGATGAAACGATACTAATTTGGTAAAATGTTTTGAAACAGTGCTCGGAACTTCTACTAAAATTAATCTATCGAGAAAAACAAAGATTAATTAGTTTGGAAAACAAAGAGGGAAGATACTAAGCCTATTTTCAATTAGATATTCTGTATTGCTGAACGTAGGATTCCCCGAAAGCTTACCTTTGACGTCTGACCATAGACAGTAGCCCGCCGTAATGTAATATAGACGACTATGTGCTCGAAATTGCACCACAACACAATTATCTCTGGATTAGGATCAATAGGATTACTATTACAGAATATGTTGCAGTGGCATTTATTATCGATTAATAAATGAAACTTTTTACTACACATAAACTTTAACTGTGCCAAATCTCAAACTCATACGTGCTTGAATTACTCTAAAAACGGTATCCAAATTCAAACCCTCCGTACTTATATACTAGTACCGCTACTAATACATAACATCAATATAGTTACCGACTTTGCTTCACTTTGGTACCTACAAGAAGAACCTGATATCCCGAAGGAACAAAACTCGTTTGTCATTTTCATAAATATAATCTGGATATACTTTATACTTTCGACTATATATTTGCGTCTAGATTCACGCCATTTTGACGCAACTTCCAACGTTTCTGTATAGCGAGAGAGCTAAGAGCTACTGAAATTAGAACAACGCTACGACAAAGCAATAAAATAACAAAGACTATTCCTTGGACATTTTATATGGAACCTCTGTTTTGGTTATTTACATGTCAATGGGTAAAGTATTATAGTACTAGAACAAATTTAATTATTCATTTATAAATCCAATCATTATTTCATTAATTATTTTAGTTACATTAGTTAGATAGTTTAGTTATTCTCGAATTCGAATCGGATTCTCGAAGTTGTTGATAATGCTCCCTTGTTAACCCTTAGGGGCCAGAGCGTTCAAATGATTTAAGGGTATTTATTGCAATTTGTATTTTTGTAATTATTTACAACCAAAATTAAAACTGGGTTAATAGTATAATAGTTTTGTTTAAAGTTGTCTCAGAGAGAAGATAGAAGATAAAACATTTTTTGAAAAAGGCCCAAATATCTTGCAATTTTCATTGATTATTAAGATTGGTTTTTGTGAAAACATCTTTATACCTACGTAACATATTTTTAGCCTCGCTAAATAAAATGTTTTTATCGTCGTCATTTTTTAAAACGCTTATACGTACACGACACAGTGAAATTACCCTGAAAAAATTCAATTAAATTACACATTCTGATTACAGCATTAGGTACCTATAAACTGTGTGTTTGTCATCTTAACCCTTTGAATTCGGAACGCTCCAAAACGATTCACGGTCTAGTGGACCCCCATAGGTGATCAAATGAAGGGTTTCGAGACACATTTAACCCTTTCAATGGTGGCTTTAGGTGCTTTTACGAAATGAGGGACTTAGGGGTCCTAAAGATATTGTTTTAATATAATGTATTTGCATCACAGCATCACACGTATTATATTGCCGCATAGTTCTTAATATTGTTCCTAATATTTTCTACTATAGATAATGTTACGTCCTTTGTTATGTACTTATTGTCTTTACGATAATTATTGGTTGTCTCGTTCGTATTCTTTGTCCTTTACCACGAAATAACGGCCTAATTACGTTTTTTTGGTATCTTCATCATTGAATAGAACCTAGTATTTATTATTATTGTGATTTATATATCTAATATTTGCAATTTGTGATAATAACAAGATAATTATAATTATTATGAGTGATAACAAGAGTCAAGGGATCAGTACATATTCTTATTTAATATAGTCGTAATGTTATTTCAGTTACCAATAGATCTTTACTTAATAATTCTAATTAGGAAATACATATTTTATCACGTGTTTTTGTTATATAAATCTAATTTAAGACCTTCACACACGATACACTAAAACAGTTTTTAGTGTAGGTATATAATTAAATTTGTTTTTAATTTAAACACCTCAATAATTGTGTATAACTTAAGATTACTTTATTGTTAAATTCAGTAAATCAACAAAGCTTTGCCTGTATCTACTGAAAGTAAAAATCGCAGAGAAAAATCGCGTTTAAAGAAAAAAATCATTGTAACATCATCATATTGTAACTTAATCTCGCTAAAGTCAAATAAAATAATAAATTACAATAATAAAACACAATACCAGTAATTAAAACAGGCACTCACCGATTTAATTCACGAACATCTCCATAAACGAGCGCGAATGTTCCCAAACTTCAATAATTAACTACACGCGACCCTATAGGGGTCATTTTGGAGTATTCGACTAAACAATTCACTACACAATTTTGTGTTAAAACTACTGTGTATAATTCACTACAATGCTGTTTTTCATACAGCAAACGGTGATAGATTCATTACTTTTTTCAGGAGATGCGAAGTGGCTTGTGCTATAGCCGAGGGGCCGCGTTGATTTGAATCGAGGAAACTTGTTTGTTGTCAGACAGCGCATGCGCGAAACCCGTGGACTACCATTCTCACGTTTTCCAACTATATAACACAGTGTCCTCATACATACAGATATACTTCATACGCGACGCTGGCTCAGGGATTTTCAGTGTTCTACCGTGCCATCTTTTCAAATCATGGCTTGTGGGATAAAGCGGCATTGAAATCAGAACTTTGTGTGCATGGAATTAGTTTGAATGTCAATTGACTGGCTTAGATCGGATTGTACGCGAAGCTGTAACAAATGCAAGGGTAGCCCCGATTCCATTTGAATGAAACGCGCCGTTGAATAACTTCTTACGATTTTTCATTTTTCAATATCGAAGATGTAAGTATGACGAGCGATAATAGGGTTATAAGTATCTTTTTTATATTATTACTATTAATTTACGATAGGGTTAGCTTGAAATAAATAACTTGGTGGTAAATAAAAGTATGAAAACGATCCAATATGAGCCGGTTTTCTCTAGAATATGAATAAAAGTAAAAATGAAAGAGTGCTTCATAATTAAAAACTTAGAAATACTTATAGTCTCATTTTTTAATCCTTCAAGTCATTTGGTCTGTAGACGTGCCAAAAAACTGGACATACATATGCTAAAAAAAAGTGACCTTCTTCAGGTGCAATAGGGTAATAACGTAACAATGTAAAAATACAAGAAAGTCAAATACATCATAAAGTAGCTAATTATTAGGTAGGTAGGTTACTTGTGTAGCCGTCACGCTTCAATTTCAGCTCTAATTGATTTAAAAATTACGTTCGTTAACTGTTTTCAAACGTAATTTGTTTTTACATTCTTTTTTTTAATTGCCAATTGGATAAATATTTACAACTACGTAAATCATTTTAGAAAGCAAAGAAAAATGTATTCGCGTCTGAAATATGAACATAATTTATATTTTATGGCTGACCGTATTTCGATACCAAAAAACTGTACCATTTTACTGTTCCATTTTCAAACATAATAAATATCTTGTAGATAGATATAAAAGTAAGTTTTACTCGTTTTATATAATTTGTATTACGACTTATAAATGGAATAAAACTGCAACCCGCACAAATATTATGGCTATGTTAATTAGCATCGCATGTCAACGTAGATTTTAATAATAACTAGCAAGAATGTAGTTATGTAACTAGTTTATCTTTTTTTTATAATATAAATGGTTTAGAAACCTTTCACACTTGCGTTACTCAAACGCAGACAGTTTTTTTTAACCGACTGCGCAAGGAGGACATTTTTTGGCTCGCCCTGGATCCTAAGCGGCTTGACAGATGTCCAAATAAGAGCTTTCTTTGGGATCGTCTCGATTGTAAAATGACTTATAATTTTTTTTTAAATCGCCTCCAATTTTCAATAGTTGAATTGGTTGATTTTCTGTTAAATATTATTTGTTACAATCTTGAAAATCTTCATACAGATAAATTATTTTGGTTAGGTACAGATCTAATTAACGAAGTGAGGTTAGGTTAGGTTAGTACATTATAGTAAACATACCTGCAATAAAATGTTAAATAGTTTTGTCGGAGAATACTTTTTAATTTATGCATTTAAAAACATTTGACGCATTTTCACGTTTGCATACTGAATCTTATACCTCTGTATAAAATCGCTAGTATGAAAGGGCCCTAGGGAACCTAGATACGTATCTATCTAACGTTAGATACGTGAAAATAATTAACACTGTGGGTCGCTTAGATTGCAACAATAATACAACTCGTTTTAAATTAATGACATCCCATATATTTAAAATGTACTTAGCTACTCCCTACAGAAATGTTGTCTAATTTGTTTTTTAATTAAGAAGTATAACTCTTTTTGTAACTATAATAACTTAGGTTGTTAAAAGTTTTAATTGAGAAATATGTACCAGCCAAAAATAATATTATTTTTTAATCTCTCTGAACACTTTTACATTCTCTATATTATTCATACTAAAAATTCAGACCAAAAAATAAAAATAAAAATATATAGACTCCGCCTTTGTAACAAAAAAGCGTAGTCGAAAAAACATAATACAAAAAACAAATGATAACGTCACGCGGTACAGTGCTCGTCAGTATCGTGCACTGTCACGTATGTCAGAAAAAAACGTAAAAAAAAGAAAAAAAATTACCTTACTTTTTCGTTCTGAAGACTGAGTTTATTTGGTCTGAGATTAAAAATAAGACATAAATATGCAAGGTTGATATAAATATATTATTATCATCTCTACTTTGTAGTACCAGAATGGAATATATAAATAGTAGATACAAATATGAATTAAACTTTCAACTAACAAATGTGTTAGGTTTTAAAACGAATGTTAATTTAGAAGGTACACATTCAAATGTTGGAACGCGAAAAAATACCGAGTTCTGTCTGAATTTACACAGACATTTCGTTAGCGGTTGGCGGTTAAAACTGTTTCATGACTTTTCAGATTTAATCCCAGTGTGGGCATGGATATTTCAGTTTTACTGAAAATAATTAACAGTTTTTACTTGCTTTTAACATGAGTAAATATTATTAAATTTGATTAAATTGTACCTTTAAGTTCGATTTGTTTTTGTATAGTTCGACTCTGTGATAATAATTTAATTCAAAAAGACAATCAATTTATTGTGGAGACGAGGAACATAAAATCGAATTGTAACTACCTACGTGGAAGTTAGCAGGTGTTCGCCAGTCGAGGGCATTGCCTGTCTAGCCAGAACCTAGGACATACTGTACCTCGATTAGATCTCTGTCTAGATCCAGACTTGTGAACTGTGAACGTGTTGCGGTTCATTGGATATCGATGCGCTTAAATTTTGTGAAGATTTTATTATGCATGGTTAAGAGCTGAATTTTAAGCTAGCGGACCCTAAGTTAATACAAATAAAATTGCTTTTTACTTGTCTTTATTTAAATTGCCAATGTGATATATACGGGGTTCAATTACGTATAAAAAGGTATTCGTATATCGTCTAAAACCCAATTCATAAAGGTAGTACTTAATGTATTTATTAGCTGGTATGGCTTTAGTTTCAGTACATTTCAGCGTCATATTTTTTATTCTTCCCCATTTTGGTTTCTTTTTTAATATTCTTTTATTTATGACCAGAAAGTATTATTAACGACTGTATTGCTTTTGGTCAATTAAGCATCCCTTATTTTCGAATCTTTTTAGTTTTTATACGACTAATTACAAGCTGTGTATAATTTACGTGTTTGAAATCGATTCGTTACGATATTCTCCCTCTATATTATTGTCACGTGACTCGGTAGCGGTCGTTCACCCCACAGCAATTGGGCTACGCGCTACGCAGATGCCTCTACGTACAACGTACTTACAAAGGCAGCATTACATTTTCGCCCTCCATTTCATGTTTATTTTAATTCAACTTATTGTTGTTAAGGCTGTGACATCCGCGAAATATTTAAATAGGAACAAATAGCTCACTTAACGGACTTCTTTAGTCTCTTTAAATAAATTATATTATAATAAACTATGCCGAAAAACGGTTCATTATTGCAAGATAACGCAGAAAAAATTGTATGAAACTTCTGTTACTAGTGAGGTTAATTTTATATTCTTTCTAAAAATAAAGGATTTAACAATGATTTTATTAAACTCTTGAGCTGAGTTACTTATTATTGAATCCTTAGGTAAAATGAAACATGTAAGTTAAGTTACTCTAGCTGTTGTTGCAAGAAAAATATTGTGCAATACTTTATGGTTTGTGGGAAGAATTTGCCTTTTCCCGGCGCGAGGTTTCATTCCCAATGGCGTGGCCCCGGGGCAAACGAGAAAATAGTTTCATCAGTCCCGGTTACCTCGCTTTTACCAAATTGATGTAAACTACCCTAAAAATCGTACGTATTTCTCAAGCAAAAATTTTGATTTGTTTGTATTAGTATTATAAGTTAAAAAAGGTATTGGGACTCATATAATTTACAAAAAGTATTAGAATTCAAGACATTATGTTATAATAATATAACAAGCTTTCTGATATACAGGCACAATTTTTTTAATTTAATAATTTGTTATCCACATCAAAATTTATTTTTGTATCTCCGAAACGGGATAACTTGATACAGTAAAAGAAATTAATTCAATATAATATATATTTTGTATTGAACGCATATTCGAACGCGATCATACTGTAGTGTGCAGTGACCCTTTAGAAAACCAAAATGGTAACTTGTAGTTTATGAACCAATAACAAAAGTTTTCGCCTCTATATTGTTGTCGCGTTCGTTCACCTCTATCGTAGTGTGGGCTCCCAAATGCAGCCACCGTAACACAGACACACAAACACACACACATAACCAGAGAATGAGTAACAATATACTCCTAGCTCCTGGACACTATAATCGAGCCACACTTTTTCAAGACAATTACACTAACATTTTTTAGGCTAGCCTGGAACTAAAGTGGTCTATGTTACAAAAAAAGTTTTCAAATGAAACGTGTTTAAAGTCACTGTATTTAAAAAACCAATCAAATTCTAAAGTGGTATTTTAACGATATCCTTACTTTGGTGACCGGATGACACTTGAGAACACTTTTCTTTGAATTAATTTACTGTTTTAAGTTTAAATATTGTTTTTAAGTTCAAAAATGCTCATAACCAAAAATGTTACATAGACCACTTTAGCTTCAGGCTAGCTAATTTTGTCTATTTCAAGCATATTAATATCTTCGGGAACATGAATCAATAATGATAATCTTTTACTATAGACATATTAATTAAAAATATTAAAAACTTAAGTAAGTAATGGTGTGTCACTAAATTTTTATGCTTCCGATGATACTTTTAAAACCCAAATAAATGATAAACTTGTCATATTATTCACGTAGCCGCGGTCATTGACCTTTGGCGTAGCTCGTGCTAAACGCGTAGCTCAGATGCAACCCCTTGTAAATACCAAATTAATTATGCATACAAATACAGACGCCTTATAAACGCATCGAATTTTGGAAGCCAAACAAGATTGATGGAAATTGATGTTTCATTTTACCTCAGGATTCAATAGGAAACTTGTAAGTAATTTATCGTAATGAATAAGTAAATTATCGTAAGTTTTTACCTGACTGCTCCAGGTGGTAATATTTTTTAGAGTGTAAGTATGTATGTTAATTTCTTTCGCACGCTCTACAGTTATAGTCTAGATAGCTTGATGGATTTCAACGTGTGAGGTGTCCATTGTGAACGTGACATAGGCTATATTTTTTTCAATATAAAAATTGTAATAAAGATAAAAGTTTCAAATCGTAGTAATAGCCTTACTAATATACCAGCAATTCTAACCTAGAAACTGATCTACATTTTCTTTCATTAACATGGTTACGGAAAAGAAAGTGGGGTGTTCATTCAGCAGCCCACACAATGAGATGGGTATTGTGGCTTGCAACAAGTACTGTTCAGTTCTAGAGCAGCCATAAATAGGCTGTATGAGTAAATATTTACAATGACCAAAGAAAAAAACGCGTAGGTAAATGAGTAAATATATTTTTATATTTATTTTCTTTAATAAAGGTATGTTATACTGAACAACGTTGCATTAAAAACAAGAAATATGTCTTTATAGATCATGCCTATCGTTGTAGTGAGTGGCAACTACATTTAATACAAAATTAAGTTTCACACATCATAGTTGTAACATACATACATATACACACACGATATTTTGGTACCCTTTTGTCCCCATTAAATCTCTAAATTCGGATATAATAGTTCTTTTTCCAAATCATTTGTGAACATAAAAAGTAAAATTATGAGTGCCAGTTATACGTGGCTACGTTTTGCTTACGTTTACTCGCATAATAGCATATAACTGTTTTCAAGGCGATCCACGCAAGTTTGCATTATTGGTAAACGGTTTAAATGCAACGTCACTACGCTTTTTTTCTAATCCGATTTGCGTTACACACTGTTTCATATATCAAATATATATATATATATATATATATATAGATAGTATCGAGCGGTAAGATTCCTTACTTGCCGATAGAATATTGGGCAGCGATATCCACCGATAGTTAGACATTTCTACTACCAGTATGCCAAAACCGGCGATAGATAGGACATTGGGAACGGCCGTTAAGGTATTCGACGCGTTACTCGTACTGATCCTTGTAAAAATAGTAGCTTATTATTAGAGAAACTTAAGCAGTGATAGCCTAGTCTGAACGTTGGTCTCTCGAACGAGAGTTCCTGGGTTCAAACGGCACGCATTTCTAATTTTTTAAAAAGTTAGGTATGTGCGTCGTAGATACTAATTATCAATTGCTACGGTGAAGGAAAACATCGTGAGGAAACCTGCACACCTGAGAGTTCTCCATGAAGTTCTCGAAAAGGTGTGTGAAGTCTGCCAATCCGCGATAGGCCAGCGTGATAGACTATGGCCTATACCCCTCACCTATCAGTACAGATGCTAGAGCAATGGTTACTAACCTTTTCAAGATTTTACCCCTTTAAAATGTTATCAAAAACAAAACAAGTAACTTTTTCTGCATTTTTTATTTTACCTTCCTAATAATTAGGTCATTAATTACCCCCATAGAACGCTGATTTACCCCTGCAGCTACATACCTCCAGGTCAGGAACGTAGGCTTTAAAGGTGTACTAATACAGCGAACAATTCGGCTTGTTGATATTCCATACTCAAGACCTTCTCTGTAAATTTGTGGAGGATGGACAGACGCCTATTTATTTATCCAACGCTGGTTACGGCTAGCGGGACTATGCAAATATTTTCCCAACAAATACAAAGTCCGCGAAGTGCTGCAAATATGTACCCGCACTTGATTGCTTTCAATGGTTTATTCTATTTACTTGTCCGATTCTGTATTGTTTTTGTCGATAAATACGTGAATACTTTTCCCTTCTTTCTAATTTACAAGAGCATTATATGTAATGGAAAAGTCTGTTTCCAAATGATAGATTAACTTCTAGAGAGAATGATTATTATTTCCTAATATTTATTTGAGTAGACTTAAGCCTCAAGTGGAACTAATATGACAGAACTCATAACATAAATCTACGAGTAGGTACCTACGTGCTCTCTACACTAATGTTCATTTAAAGTTTATAATTTATTCTTCGCAGTCTTCCTTTAGTCTTTTGCTTAAAAACAGGATATAATACGAGTACATTGTATATATTTAAAGTACCTAATGTTGAAGTTATTTGACTTTTTCCAAGATGTTTAAAATTGTACCTTTCAAAAAGCGGAATTTGGAACGTAATCTAAATAAAATAATACCTACTAAGATTATAATAATACCAAACTGAGACAAGGTAAGGTCTCGAACACAATATCTTTGGAACAGCATTGACTAATGTGTGAACACTGATTTCTCCGTTTACCATCACCACTTTTGGTCACGACCCACCCTCTTTGATAAGCTCGATATCTACTGCGCCTTTGTCTTTGCCGATGAGCTCATTTGAAAATTGCACTCCTGACTTGCACTGACCTGCTCCTAAAATGTTATGTAATACACCATGTGATTCGTTTTGGAAAAATGTTTAGATACAGTTTATTTGCATTCCTCCTGTTCTTCACTGTTTCGATCATTGCCACTAAAAATGTTGAGGGGTAAGTTTAATAGACATTAATTCGCGATAAGTAAGGTTTCATTTCGAATTAACTCGCGATCATTAGGAAAATATAGCAAAATTTTTAAAGCTTGTTTACGTTTTTTCTAGATCTCTACCAATTCTACAAAGGACGGTAGAAAACTTGTTTGGAGAAAGATCTGAAGTCATCTATCCGGGCGCTTGCAAGCTGATAAGGACATCCACCCGTCAATCTAAAATGTGCAACAGAGAACCAGGTCTAGTGTCTGTGTTAAAAGTCGCTAAAGTGCAAGCCATTACCGCTTGCGAAGAGACCTTTCAGTACGACCGATGGAATTGTTCCGTTATTTTTAATAGAAAAGCGAAAAGGAGCATTTTCAACAAGGTCTTTAGGGAGACTGCTTTTGTTCATGCGCTGATCGCCGCGTCGATAACTCACGCTGTAGCAAAGGCCTGTGCGTCGGGGGAGCTGTCTAGGTGTTCGTGTATCGGAAGCTTTAGAAATGCAAGCTTACAATGGAAAAGCGGAGGATGTGGAGACGATTATAGATACGGGAAGAGAATAACGAGGAACTTTCTAGAACTAAGGTACGCAGGTACTGATCAAATCGCGGAGATATTGAAGCAAGATGTAAATGTCGGTATAGACTCCATTGGGGAGCAAATGAGGGAAGTTTGCAAATGTCATGGATTCTCTGGATCTTGTACGACTAAGACTTGCTGGAGAAGATTAGGTCCGTTTAATTCTGCGATGGGTTTATTGAAGAAGCACTATCACCACGCGGTTAAGCAGAAGATAGTAAACTACACGACAAAGAGAGCTATAACTCCAAAAGTGAGGAAAAGAATGAAGCTAAGTAAGAACACGTTGGTATACTTGCAGAAAACTCCTAATTTGTGTGTGAGCACGAAGGGGAGAGTGTGTAAGGATAGACATAACTGTGCAACGCTATGTTGTGGAAGAGGTTACGTTGTGTCAAAACAATCAGTGAGCTGGAGGTGTCGGTGTAAGATGAAAGACTGCTGTTTTGTTGAATGTGATACTTGTGTAGAGGAAGTGGACCGTTTTATGTGCAAATAAAGTTACGTTTCGTATATTTATTTCTTCTTGGTATACCAATTTTCAAGCTTAAAATGTATTACTTTCTAATCAAATTATAATTTGGCGTTAGCGTTGTTACGTTCATTATTTCATACTATTAGCGACATCTATGTCTAAAAGTGAACTACTGTAATAACACAGGTTCGGTGTATTTTTACAATGTTGAAAGAGGGCGTTAGAGCTGAGTTTGAAAGATTAATTCTAACTAACAGTAGATAAAAAACCAGTTACAATTTAGTTTTTTTTATAAAGTATTCCAATTAACATTAACAATAATTATAGTATCAACTTAGTATTTTAATTGTTTTATAAGTTATCAAGATAAGCGGCATCTATTAAACAACTATCGAAACTCGTTACATCAAAGTAATATAGCGTAGTTTCCGTGCCTGTCAAGAGATGGCGTTTTTACGAATTATAAAAACTACGCCGTCGAAGTGTTTTCTTTTATTCCATTGTTTTTATTTTGTAAAATATTAAGTTCGGAGTCAATACACATTACCCTCATATCCGAATTCCTGGTACGCAGTGAAGTTTAATTCGATTCTGATATTTTGCTTTGGCGGCCAGCGCGTGAATGAAGATGCACCGGCGATAAGATCATCTTAAATAATTTATGTCGATAGCGAAATTCTATATGCGTGGAAAATAACTACAGGAAAATGTAGTAGATAACTAAAGTTAGTAAGTGTTACGTTTATACGAGTAGCTATGCTTAACAGTTGCGTTAAACGATTTTTTACTTGTTACTTTAATTATTTTCGGTTAATACATCCCATGCAAGTCAGGAAGGTATAAGGTATAGGTACCTACCCTTAAAATGTTTACTATTACGTTACAATTTAAAGAGTTGTTATCCACTTCAATGAGTCAAACATATACTTAATCTAAAATTTAATCATTCAATAATGAATGAAATCTATTAAACCCTGTTTTTACATTTAAGGAACTAATAAATGTTAATAAAGAATACGACAGTGTATTAGTGATCTAAAACTGGATCCACCGTATTATTATGACGCCTATAAATTGACCCATAACCATTATGGCAGGCCACAAAATTGCGGTTTGTTTTCGATGTAGACTCGTAATTATGATGTCCGAAAAAAGTTTAAAAGACAGCAGCGTATTTATGTGTATTATCCTTGATCAAGCTGTTCCTACTACTTGTAACGACCGAAAATAAATAATGTTTTTTTTTATTGCAATTACCCCTAAAAAAATGATAGCCAGTAGTTTAATTATATTACTTTGTAAATAGTCATTTCTAAGTAGCTTTGCACGATAACAACAACGCCTATACAATGAAATTTTGCAACAAATTAATACAAATTTAATTTAAAACTTGATAAATTTAAAATTCTACATTCATTGACGCTTTATTACTCGAACAATCAGCACCAAACAATGACATGAAATTAACTTATCTCAAAACGGAAAACGCGTCTTAATCCCATTTCATTGAAGGGTTTAAATTCAGAAGGCTGTCAGTTTATCACGGTTAACCCTGCGACTGCTCACCGACCACTAGATAACGTCTCAATCTTAAAACAAGAACGTAACATCGCTATCTAAATACCGAACGGAAATCGTATGTCAGGCCCGATTATTAATGTTTGCTTAACTCGATGAAACTGTCGATGTTACCGTCGAGTTACTCATTAGGGATTTTAGTGAAACGTCTGGACTATTGAACGATTGGGGCTAATCGATTAAATTATTTTTTAATTTTGAAAAACGTTGGTAATGTTTCAGTTTTTATAGTGAATTGTTCGAATCCGGATCGTTGTAAATATGAATGTTACGTCTTGTAACATATTTTATCGCTTTTAATTTGATTGATTGCTTCAATCTGTCAATCCTTTTGTGTTGCCTAGCAAGGTGCACTACTAGTAAAGGTCTAAAATTTTTATTTTAACATATATAAAGCCCCTATTGTCAAAGGTATATCATAATATGTACATATTACGTAATGTCGTTTGTTAAAAAAAAGTTGCATAATATTATGAGTAAAATTACGTAATATTTTACAATTTTACCAAAACTCCAGACACTTTCAAAAATCCCCGACTGTACGATCTACCAACTACATCGATACGACGCATGAAGACGTAAAATACCGTGGTTTTTGTTTTGTCCATCTGTCTGTTGAGGAGGGCTCGCTTAATTAATTATGTTAAATAATGCGATATTATGCATATCACATCATATAGATCGATTCACACGGAATGTCAGCGGTTCATAATGCTCGTTTACAATGTTCATCTTCATTTTCATCATCATTAGAGCAGTGAGGTGATGAAGTATGTTCTAGGACTAGTTTTTCGCATAGATCTACATTTTATATTAAAAAACCTAATGTAGGTAGGTTTGATACGATACGTACAGTTACGTACTCATATACCACATGATCCATTTGACAAATTACCTTAATTTAAATTTTCATACTTAAAGCCTTAAAACTTGTAATAAGTTGCTTACAACATCGAAACAGATATTAAATTAATACCTTATCAATCTTCGAAATAAATACACATAAATATATTATATTGCCACCCAGAACTAAATACTGAGAATTTACACAATATCAAGTATACATTCAGTTAAATATTGCTAATCTATCGCAATTACCAAAGCGGCTGTAACTTATCCTAAGTGATACTTAAAACTTAATTATTCAACTTGAAAGGGCTGTCAAAAGCATTGGTCGGATTACAAAACAATAGTCCTATTCAACAGCTCCCGTTTAGCAAATTTTGACAATAACAGATGAAATCATTGGCTTGGATAATACCCTTTCGCCTCACACATACATTTTTTTCAAGTATTTGTGGATAATTTCTCCCTTTTGGATAATTTAGGGATGTTACAAAGTCATTGAATCGGAAAATTACCATGCTTTTGCTACTAAGCGAGCCGAAAGGGTTATATATCTACATAATTTCTTTCTTTCTTTCTTTAAATATTCAGAAGCACGAGTTGTTCGAGAAAGTCTTTTTTAGATTATGACAAAAGAGTTTGTAATTATACAACCACTTACTTGTTCATTGACATCGTTTTTAACATTAAGAACGATAAGTCCTTTCTGATACAAAACTTTCTAGTATAAATGACTTTGCAATCTATGGGCCCTTTATTGAGCTGATTAGAATAACTTAAAAGAAAATCCTTTTTTTAACCTTTTACGTATCTCTCAATTCAGATTGAAAGGCCGCAAACCAAGAACTTCGCCTTAAAACATTAAATAACATTTTTGGTAACTATTTAAATATGGTTGGTAACTTAAACCCTAGCAAAACATAAATTCTGATAGGCTACGTACCTATAACATAGGTAACTGAATACTATACAAATATATTCTTTAAATAGTCCGATGGTTCTAGACTAGGTAACTTTGCTATAAATATCAGCGCAAAGACAAAATTGTTATCTGCAAGATTTATTAGGACATTTCTGTAGATCGAATGCCGTATGAGCCTTGTTCAACATTTTAACGTACAAATAAATGTATCTTGTATCGTTTAATGGAATAATACTTAGCAAGTAAGCGAATTTACCCGTATCGATGGTAGATAATTACACAAACACTGCAAGGATCTCAAAGCATTCTTGACTTAAAAAACTTACACAAAACGGTCAAGAAAATCGTCGAGTGTTACAAAGGCGATTATATCATCCCTTGCCGAACCAAATCCTGCCAATTATGTGTACATAAACTTAAGGTAACAGTTTCACTGTTTGCGAAACAAAAAAGCATCGTGAAAAGATATTATATACATATAGTGGAACTACGATCTAACGTAGCTCTTCTTAATGCAAGACGTTTGCTTACATTTTTATGTCATGCTAGATGAGTATATATACAATTGAGTGTAAAATACCTCGGAAAATCGTTGTTAATTTTAGCTCATTCGAATTATTTCATTTCATTTACGAGCGTTTTGTTGTATTCGTTAGCAAAATTATCTTTCGTTTAGTTATACCCATACACTTTAGTGTATAGAGTAAGTGCACACCGAAATCGCATTTATCATACTGAAGACGCCTAGGAGCGGCGGAAGCAATTTAAATCATTTTTTTTTTAATAAAAGTCCAAACTAGTACTTGGTGAGTGATTATCGTATCCTTAGACATCAATAAAAGGCATCACTGACGCGTTGTCGGCCAGGAAGACAGAAGAAATAAAGAAAATACTGTCTCCAAAGTTTTCTATCTGTTTAATTTTTAACTATCCTACTAATATTATAAATGTGAAAGTTTGCAAAGATGTTTGGATATTTGAATGTTTGTAAGTCCTTCACGCTCTAACCGTTGAACGGATTAAGCTGAAACTTGGCACACAGATAGTTTGCATCCAGGAATAGGACATAGGATAGATTGTATCCCGATTATAGGTTTCCTTGGGAAACACCCAATATTATTTAATTACTTTAAAACAGGTGAAGGCGCCAACGTCGTCTAGTCATTAATAAAAACCTAATTATCGCTAATCGCGCGTAATAAGACAAGCGCAAAGCAAAACTCTACTAGCGCTTGCACACTTACCTGTCTCTTGAATGGTGTATGTTCATTTAATCTCCTCACAATGAGCGTAGGATCACTAAACTAGTTTTTATTTAGTCTGTGACACAAGTACAGTTACATAGCACCATTCGTAGGCTGCGGTGCGTGTGATTTGCTCACACAAAGAGGATTGCGTTCGCGTGCAGCTAGTGCCAGACTTGTTTATTTTTAAAGATAATAATATTTTTTAATACCGTTTATAATATGGCCAGTTACAAAGTATGGTTTGTAAAAATGTATTTTATTAAAGAGCAAGCTGGTGTAGTTATAAGATTATTTTTTTC
The DNA here is from genome assembly GCA_001278395.1 of Lerema accius. Taxonomy (NCBI): domain Eukaryota; kingdom Metazoa; phylum Arthropoda; class Insecta; order Lepidoptera; family Hesperiidae; genus Lerema; species Lerema accius. Next base: position 167,162 of record LGAG01000355.1, read on the forward strand.
GTAAAATAATGAAGATAAAATCTATGTTTCAATACGGGGGACGTTAAATTTGGATAAATTTTTAAATTATGCTGGCACGTATGAGTTTGAAATGTAGTATAATTTTAAGCTTAAAAATTTGAAATTGAATCGAATAGTTAAATTGAATAATTTGATTGATGTACCTACTACCTATCTACTAATAATGTATTAAGAATTAGAAATTACCATTTGCCATAAGGCAAAATAGTGATAAGTATGCAATTTAATTATTAATTTTTTTATAATCTAATTGAAACTTACCGTTTTCACTTTCGTTAAGCAAGCTGTTAGTTCCTAACACGAAATAAATACTTAATATAACTTTTAATTTGTTTTTCATACTAACACGAACGGGGTATGTTCGGTCAACCCTTCGACTGAAGAGCGTTGATAATCAGGAATGACGCCGAGTGGGTGCCGAGTGCATTTGATAATAATATCATTTTAATCTCTTCATTCCCAGAGAACCAACGACCAATGTTGATTCTATTGTCGTTGCAACGGAATCGACTTTCAATTGTTATATGTATGACTTTATTAAGGTTTATTTTTGTTTTCATAAAGGAGTCTACAGAAATATGTACAGTCACGTCCATAAATATCTGACC
>LGAG01000358.1:12195-25480 GCA_001278395.1 Lerema accius
CTTAGTATCAAAAACCTAAATACCAATTTGCAAATTGCTTACATTAATTTTTTTTGAATTTTCATACAAACTTTCAACCCCTATTTCCCCCCCTTAAAGTGGGAATTTACAAAAATCCGTTCTTAGTGCTCCCCTACACTCTAGAAGGAACCTCTGTGCCAAGTTTCATGCTTATAGGTCTATCCGTTTAGGCTGTAGCGTGTCCGTCAGTCAATCAACATTTTTATTAAGTATGATGATGATTTTAACTCCGCACATTATTATTTATTACTCTTAAAGGGCGCAAACGTCGGGAATTCGCATCTATACAACTATAAAGTGTCTGTTTGTAATATTAAAATGGCCGCTTTTTACAAGCTTTTATTTAGTTTCACCTGTCATCTGGCAAGCTAAATTTCACCCACTTCCCGGTGTCCGATTGAGCTAAAATGTTACACACTGGTCCAGTACTGATGACAATGCATATTTATAATAAGCATGATATGATACTGCTACCAGGATTGGCTCCAGACGATTGAACTCCTCAACGGTTAACAGTAGGGACTTGAAATTTTGCGCTTTTTAACTATTTAGTTCTTTTTCTCATTAACAAGTAATAAAAGCTTGGTTAAAAAAAAACTTTGTTTGTACTTGTTACGTAAATAATAATATATATGTATATACGGTACACGTACCAAAATTTTTGTCTGTCTGTCTGTCTGTTTGAATAATGTCGTCTGTTTGTCGGCTAATCTCGGAAACGGCTGCACCGATCTTGACGAAACTTTCGATGGCGGGTAGCTAATGTAATAAGGAATAATAAACAGGGAAAAAGGGTCGAAAAATTGGCATAAACGCCAGACATATTATAATAAAGGCCTCTAACACGGCAAATTTAATTTAAAGTATTTAAATTAAACTATTGTCATTGGTAACGCGAGTGTTTACACGTAGGCCAATATTGGTCATAACCTATAATGACCTGGATACAGTACAGTCATCGTTATATCCTTTCTCAAAAACATTTACTAAACTACTGCGAAATTCGTGTTCGTGTGTGTGGTCACGCACACATCTTACGGTGCCTTTAGAGCAGTGGTTCTCAACATTTTCAATATCGTTACCCTTGTGACCTATGAGGAAAACTGATTTTACCCCATCTTTAAAATGTTTTAAAAACAAACAATACAAGTTGCCTTCTTTTTTTATTTCATAATGCTAATGAATAGGGTTCTCGTTACCCCCGTCTAATGTGAATTACCCCCGCGGGGTAATTACCCCCAGATTACCAACTCAGGCTGTGGATCTAATATCAACTTATTTCGTCTTTTCCCTTAGAGACACCATTTTTTAGCACCCTCAAAAATTGGTGATCAATTGTTGTAGTTTTTAATCCCGGTTTCCATACCGCTGGATGACAAGTAAAAAGTAAACCGAAGTGAAGCGAGGGCGGTTCCCTAGTTAATAATAACACTAACAATTTGCATCAATTTAAAGTTGACGTCATCAATTAAGAAAACCTGCGACATTTGGCGACCGTCAAATTATTGCATCTAGGTGACTGTAAATAGGCAATAATCATTATATTTAGACCAATTTAGGCACAATGTAAGTTTTGAGAACATTCTGTCGTAGCAAGTATTCAATCATTGTTGTATTTCTAATAATCAGGGGGCTAATCATGTTCCACGGAGATCCCGGAGCCTACCCATTTACCCCAGACAGAATATCCAAAAGTTTTAAGAAAGAAATAAAATTTATTCGGGGAATAAAGGAGTCATACAATGCAAAGCGTATATTCTAAGAAATAACATATTGTTGCTTTTTGTTTCCCCCTCGTAAATTCCGTCACTCGGCAACTGTACCTACCGATTTTCAAAAAATATTCAAAAATAACCGGATATCTTTATGTTACTCCCTCCCCCACTTTTATTTTCTCCAACCCCAAATAGGTTTGTCACTCGGCATTTGTACCGATCTTCTAGTCGGTAAAAAAAACCGTATAACTACGAACTGAGTGTATTTAATTCTTTATGGATATTTCACCACCTCCATCCCCCTTCTCCCGGATAAAAGGGCTATTATTCCACGTTACTGGGCTATTATCCCAACAAATGAGTCCAGCTTGGTAACTATAGTAGCGGAATCTTGGAATCTTCCGTCCACACTTGGCAACTCGCCACGCTCTAGGTCAATGTCGTATAGCTGACGATTATAAACAGATAGGTGAGCTATCTAAACCAGGGATTCTTGAACTGGGTACCACAGACCAGTCATCAGGGTCCCACCAAAAGGGTCCCCCAGGGCTTTTGAAGCCCTAAACTTTAGGGCTTAAAGGTAAACTTTGGGTAATTGGTAAAATGTAGCAGGAAAAAAAGTTAACATAAAAAAAGTTTATTTTTTATTAGATCATTAGCCAGACGTTTTACACTGAAAGATAATATTAGTGAATGAACACCTACTTGTAATTACATATACGTACAGTAGTACATATTGTGTGTCGTCATATCGACAAATAAAAGACAATGTAATTGTATAATTAACACAGGTGTTTTTTAAAATGTTTTTGTTAAATTTTCTTTCTTTATCCATCTAGTTGTTCTGTAACATATTTACCCTATCGCACTAGAAAGAGGGTAATGTTCTTCGAGTGATCCCCTTTAAAGAAGTAGTCCCCAACCTTTTCAATATCGTTACCCCTGTGACCTTGATTTTACCCAGTCTTTAAATGTTATCAAAACAAACATTGCAAGTCACTTTTTTCTGTATTTTTTACTCTACAATCCTAATGTTAGGTCCTTAGTTATCCCTGTAAAACAGCTCAGTTACCCCTGCAGGGGTAATTACCCGTACGTAAGGAACTCAGGTTTTAGAATCTAGAGCGTGACGTACAAATTCACATACATACATAACATACATACGCTCAAAAAAAATTACCCTCCTTTTACAGTCGAATAAAAAGAAAACAAAGTCAATAAAAAAATTAATCGCACATGTCTACGCTGATTACATAACATATAACGCCGCAATTTAATATATACTGTCCTCATTAACAATATTATTCATTCATAGCCTCAACAATCGATGACGTCACTCACAAACAAAGCAACGACGACTGATACGGAGAAATAACTCACAAACAAACAATAATAAATATGTTTGTGTCAGATATTGCAAATGTTTGTTTGGAGATAGGACAATTACCTACAACGATATTGAATTTACGAAAACATGAGGGTATGTAATAGGGTTGGCAAAAATAAATCATTTTTTTTATTAACATGAAGGTTTAAATTTTGGTTAAATTTTTTAGAATAATGCTGGCACGAGCGAGTTTGAGATTTGACATGGTTAAAGTTTGCACGGCAAGTGCACGAAGCCAAATATAACGGTAATGTAACATTGATTTTCAAATTTCAATGAAAGTTAACTAAAAATGAAAGTTTGGGGGAGGGGNTGTATCTGTGTTTGAAAGAGGATCACGAATTGAAAAAAAAACCAAACATTAGTTTGTTACCGCGGGTTGACAGATAAACGATACACCGAAGCGAAGCGAGAGCGGGTCCTCTAGTAGTCAATATTTTGCTAACCACTAATAGTGTTATCTGTCTGTCCGTGATATCTTTATGTAGTGGAACTAGGTCGCTTTGTTACGTACTGTCGGGCAGAAAAATGTATTTATTCATTATATGTATATTACTATTATATTGTATTATATTATATTACTATGATAGAAGGAATATCTACCATACGGGCGACAAAGGCAGGGGCAGTTTCCTCTCCTCCATATTAAAGCACTTACGAAACGGGAGTAAATAAAAAAAAAATACGCGCGTAAGTGTATCATTGATACCTATATGAGTAAATCAGTATAATACGGGGGTAATGAAGGACTTAATTATTAGGATCGCAAAAAAAAATACAGATAAAACTGTAATAGTTTGTCTGGTCCCTTGAAGTATCTCGACAACACAGCAGAACAGCGCCACCTGCCGGTACTACTTACTGTGACTCGAAACCATACTCAGTCCCTCTAATATACTCTCCTTAACTTAGCGTGATGTTAAATAGCCTATAGTCTTCCTCGATAAATGGACTATCTAACACTAAAATTATTTTTCAAATCGGTCCAGTAGTTTCTGAGATTAGCGCGTTCAAACAAACTCTTTAGCTTTATATTATTATTAGTATTAGTATTAGTATAGTATAGATTATATTTTGTGCTCAACAGTACATTCAATGTTCACGCTGGTAACGTTGTACCGGCGATAACACCACAATAATATTACATTCGCAATAACATTTAAACACTACACCTTGTAAACATATTATAAAGAATACCTTGAATGATTTTACGTACTTCCAGCGATATATGATACTACAATGTAATTAATATGTAGTGCAGGACGCCCCCTGACTAAGTAGATTGATGACGTCAACAAAACAACGGGTACAAAACTGTATTCAACAAGTTTAAATTATAAATTCACGAATCGATTTGCAATGTTGGCGCCAATCGCCAAATCAGGATATTGCTTTTCGTTTCCCGCCAAATTGATTGTGGCAGTGACGTCTGACGTATGAATATCCTTGACATAAATACCATAGACACATGAAATCTTTTATTGTGTAAATTTATTTCAGTCAGTTACATTTTAACTACACCTGTCCCTAAATACAGTATGATATAACCCGTTTTTTTTACCTTGTCTTATTTTTAAAATGCAAAACATTCATCTTCTAAGCAGCTTTTGCGAAAATTTAAGCTTAGTGAGATAATTAATTTAAAAAAGATAACTGTAGGTATGTTGTTATCTAGTATCTATGGTAGTTAATTTATTGTTTATTTGATCAATTACATAATTAATCATCAGTTTTAATCAATTACATAATTTTCTTTGAAATGTATGATGATAAGTATCAAGGTAATTATTATGTATTCCAAATATAACTTCCACAATTTTTAAAAACAGTCATAACAGGTATAATTATTTGATTAACACTAACTTCAGTAAAAGAAACAAAAAAAAACTATAAACCTAATACCATAGAAAATTACGATTTATATAATAAGTTTCATGAGTCATAATACATGCATAATAATTACCGCCATAATTGTATGGTAATTATAGTACTCAGCATCACAATAAACCATAATATTTAATAGCTCCAATTGTCTTATGAGTTTCTCACATCAGGGATTCCCAAACTTTATAAAAAACAACACCAATCAAATATCCTTTATCTTATGGAACTAAATGAAATGATTACAATTCAGCACTGAAGTTTATATAAGACTTTTTTTTAAATAATTTTAGCAGAACCCATACGACTATTGTACAGAAACTTTTAGTTTCAACAGAGTTCTGCAGAACTTAGTTTGAGAATATCAGTCTTAGCTCAGTAGGTATTGCAGTTGTGTGTACTCCATTTCAAGGTCACTAATCGAGCATAATTTAAAACAATTGATTGGACATTGAGACTGTTAAGGAGAAACTATTATAGACTGTCAATTTACACTCTATAACTGCCATGTATTACAATTACAATACATTAGCTCTCATATATTGGTACTAGAAGACCGGGAAATTCTTTAGAAAGCAAAATGTGCCCAAATTCAATGAAATTTTTTTGGAGCGGGGGAAATGGGAGGAGTGTCGTAAACTTAGCAAATATGTATGGAAATTCCGAATTTTAAAAAAATCATATCTCGTAAAATATTAATACTAGAAGGTTAGGACTTTGGTGATAATATTAGTAAAAATATGTTCTACATAAAAAAAAAAATTCAAAAATCTTGAGTGCATTTTGTGTTCTACAAGCTGGGGAGTTTCTTTTACCAATGAAATATTTACAATCTGTGTCTTAAAAAAATAAGTACGTCTCTAGCTACAAGAAATAAAGGAATTGAATTTGAGTTTGAAATAATATCAACTCAACCTTTGTACCATTATATCAGTAAGTATTCAACAAAGGTAAATAGTTACTACATACAAGTTATTGCACATATTTACACAATTTAACATTACTTTTGCTGCGTTTCGAATTATTGATATGATTGTTGCGTAAGTAAAAAATATTCTACCAAGGGTCGAATATACGACCTTCACAATGTTTATTTACTGACGGGAACTCTGTTCGCCGTAGTTTATTTTAAAGCATCAAAATAAATTATCGCAAACCATATCTGTTTATAAATAAATGTTTACCTGTTTCGGTCAAGGTATCGTTATTAAGATCGCAATTAAAGTAAAGCTTGGACTTGGTAACAGACAATATGAACATAAGTTACAAAATTAAAAAGATTTTAATAAATTCCAAATTCAAAACTTACCAAAATCTATAAATTGTTTTATAGACAGCGGTGAAGGGTTGAACTGTGAGTAGAAGTCCAGCATTTTGGTCACGTTGGTGAAAATTGTCCCCGCGAGCCTCATCTTTAGTTTTTATTTTTCAACAAATTGAAACAAAAACAACTAATGTTATTTACTAGTTTATAAATTCAATAAAAGTCTAGTTATAAACCACACGACAGAAGCACATAGTGATAAACCACACTATCAACAAAATATTTGTTTTTAGATTTGCGTCAACACGATAACCCCACAAAGACGTAAAATTATGACTGAAGCACAGACAAACAGATAGAGACATTTTAATATGTAACACAGAGTAACCACTAAGATCTAAAAATTATCGTTCATAAATCGTAGACTAGTTGACGCTGTTATATAAAAAAAAAAAAACTTAAATCTATGGTAAATAAATATTTTCATTTTTTCAATTCATTTCAGTGTGTCAACTATATTTGCAAAAAAATCTTATCATTGTTATAGCACTGGTACAACGTGTACGAATGAAACTTTTATGTTCTTGATTATGTATTCCGAATATTTTAAAATAATATCATGCTGGTCAAGTATTACACTTTTTTTAAAACTATCTTATTGTCTATGTTGTAATGTCACCTCCGCTGTCAATAGTGTCAACTGTCACGTTCATTGGTATCAGAATATAAATTGTGTATTATTTTTATGTAAAGAAAAGAAAAAAGAAACTAACAATAAAAAATCTTGAAAGACTGGAAGTGATTCCATGCGAATTCGTTTTGTTTTTAATCATCGGAATTGAGCGGATAATTTAAAAAGAAGTAAAGTATGTGGAAAATGTTTATATAGTAAAAATAAATGATTAAGTGGGCACGATTTACATTATTCAATGCTACTCAATATCCAGTACGAAGCTTTCGTTCAGTATGTACATATTCAATCTATCTTGTAGGCTTGTTGAAACGTAGATTGTTATTTGTCTAACCGTTTTTAAAAGCAGACTTAAGGTAGATGTGTTGGTAGATAGTGGCATATCTTATTCAACTTCGCCATCATTAATCTCCTAGATTCATTAAGTTGCCCAATTCTAAATTCGTAGGGTGGCTCAGCCGTTGTAAATAATCCTTGGTATGGCCGCGCAGATTTTTTTTAGACCAAAAATATATGGAAATTGGGAATTGCCTGTCACCCTTTATTACTTAACTTTATACCTGCACAGGCTTGAACTTTAATAATAGCACAGATTATTAATTAAAAAAAAAAATTATACAGATGTGTCACAGAGTTTTTGTCTATGGTACCTTGAAACGCTTCGAGCCCAACCACCATTGGTTGAGTGACCCACAGAATGGGGAGAGCAGGTTCTATGCCGGCGGAGTCACCATGACCAAATATCCGCTCATCATCGCCACGAGATACAACATACCGTTCTTGCTGTACAATCCTGGCACGGGTTGTCATGTGAAAGGTGATATTTTAATATCATTCTCGTTATAAACTGACTATGTAAATTTTTTTGGCACCCTCTTAAGCCTAAACATTTTGACGGATTTCTACTAATGTTCCTAGTTTTAAAGCACAACTTGTTATGAAGGGACACTATAATGTAGAGGAATATATTAATGACAAAAATGCATGCTTATGAGTAGTTCTGCATCCAGTTCTCTTCTGGTTAGAAGATAAATTTTGTTAGGAATCCATTGTATAATTATTAGATTTTTTTATATTGCAGGGGAGTTTCTTTCCCTGTTTCTTCTCCATAATCAAAGCACCGTTAAAAAAAAAGTTGATTTAAAAAATTTACATGCATAAGTGTATCATTGATACATATATGAATAAATGATTTTGAATTAAATTGAATTTGAAATTTACTTCCAGGTGAAGTTTATGAAGTAGATGAAAAAATGCTCTTCCAGCTCGACAAATTAGAGGACCATCCAAAATATTATACTCGGGAGGTTGATTCTATTGTTATTGATCAAATGTAAGTGGTAATTACTCCCTCAGGGGTAAATCAGCTATTTTATGGGGGTAATAAAGGACCTAATTAGGGTCGTAAAATAAAATAATACAGAAAATAGTTACCTGTGTTGTTTGTTTTGATAACATTTTATCCCATAAAAACAATACTTGTCAAAAACCCAAGTCTTGCAACTCTGTTCTGCTATTGTAAAAAGTTGCGAGATCTATGCAGTACCAAGTCGGTTATTAATCAGTCCCTAATTAAGGGACCTTATGTTTTAAATTGTTATGTAACTATGTAAGCTAACAAAATTTTAAAGTAACCATATCTATATTAAAAATCATAAACATTAAACCACTTGAGTTTTTTGTTTCAGTCAAACAATGGAGAAAAAAATAGTGCCGTGTTGGGTGTACTTTCTGAAGAACTTCAGGCCCGAATTACTCTCAAAGCCAACCCTGGAAAACTACTCCTCATCAGGAAGCCATGGCCTTGTATACATGGAAAGGTCTAAACGGCATCCTCGTTATAATTGGTATCCAGAGGTTAAGGAATGAATAATGGCCTAGTATTACGTAAGCCGTACAGGAATATTATTATTTATTTTGCTTGACTTGGCGGCACTATCTTGCCCCAAAATATTAATTGATGGCGGCGTTTAATAATGTTGTGAGGCGTTTTGGTTGAGTTGAATCTCGTTGAATCTGATCGAATCTTATTTGAGGGACCTCGGGTAATATAACTGCTTTCTTGACTAAAAGACAATTTTGTGAAAGTAAAGATTAAGTACAAACAAAAATTATAACAAAGAAAATGAAGTTAATAATTTTTTTTTTGAAAACGTCTAATGCATTGGTAAAAGAAAAATATTAGCAAAATGTCACATGAGATTGGGAAGGGGGTTGAGGCTAATCTCACAACATGTTACTTAGTAATGAGGGGGGGAGGGGATTTCAAAGTCACCAAAACGCCTCACATAATTAATAGACTCCCTCTAAGCAAAGCTATTACTATAGTAACTTACAAATAAGCAAAAATATCTCCCATCCCCCCCATTGATTGCTTACGTAATACTAAAATGGCCCCTTGGCAGTGGGTTGGCCATTGTCTATGGTCTTTGGTCCAAGACCTTATGTTCCTTTAGCAATTATTTAACAAGCCTTGTGATAGTGGTTATTGTCATTCAGATACATTAACTAAATTAATGAATGACTTAATTTTTTTTATGATTCATTACTCTTACTTAGTCAGATTGTTGGCCTGGCACAGTGCATAAAAACCTAATTATTATGTGTGTAATTTTTTTTTACAGTAACAATGAGTCTACAAGAGATGATCTTGATTACGATGACGTATTTCGCAAGTAAAGAAAAATCTCATTGAATTTATGCAAACGTGGACCATTTGGCAGTTTTTTAATTATATTTATAGTTGTTAGTGTGATATTTTTACCATTCCTATTTATAATTATTGTTAAATTGAGATATTCAAATATATACCTATGTTATATTTTTTAATTTTGTTTCATTCATAAGTTGTTTGTTAAATTCCATGATAAAATTTTGTAACCATAAGAAAATTATGTAGTACATAATTTTATATACAGTAAATGTATAAATTTTTTAGTCTTACGCAGAAATATATATATATATATATTATAACAAAGTGCTTTGTGAAAAAATGAGGAAAACGAGTCTCAAACATTTTTGTAAAAAATAAAAAATCCAGTAACAATTTTGAATTTAAAACTAAAGATATCTATGGTATTAGCATACACCATTATACTTATCTGTGAAACTTATTGAAATGTCAATGTCAGTTATTTATTATGATTGGATTGGATGACAAATGAGAATGAGTGAGTGACAGTGACACTGTCAGTCATGTGTGTGTGAATGTAAATTTACTGATTTAAATAATTTCATAGATTTTTTTAGTTTAATACGAAAAAAAATAGGATTTTCAGTGATGAAATTAAATTAATAATAATACCTGAGGTCTAAACGAAGTTCGTAAGAAAGATTTTTTTAAGAAAACTTATGAAGTAGTATTTAAAGGTTAAGAAAGTTCAGCTCATTAGTGCTGAAAGTTCCATACTCGTACGCAGAATATACTTTTATTAAGAATTAAAATGGATTTCGCACGGAAACAATTAGAGAAATACGGCTGGACTGATGGTATGTAATTTTTTCATACTATTTCTAAAGTATAGAATTGGCTTTTAAAACCGATTGTTATCTTTAATCTAAACTTATCAGTTACAATATCAGTTCACTGATCGAAAACGCAAAATACAACAATTTTAACGAGCTATTCATACATAGATTCATAACATGAATGTTATTATTAAAAATTTAATTCTTTCCTCAGGCAAGGGCCTCGGAAAGCATGAGAATGGCATGTCTGAAGCCCTGAAGCCTAAACTGAAGCGAAGTATGACTGGAGTGGGACACGACGCGGCTTCTGACTTCACTGAGCACTGGTGGAGCACATTGTATGATAAAGCTGCCAGTAATATAGAGGTAAATATGTCAACAACTAGACAACACCTGCGGCTTCGCCTGCGAAAATAGTCAAAAGTTAAAACACAAAGGCACATTCGCGCAAGCACCCTGCGTCACTTGATGAAAACAGCAGATGTAGGCATACAATATTGTCGCGTATTAGAAAGAGAGGGAGATATTTCCTCTCCTACACTAGGCTGGCAGTCTACTCTCCCTCTGTCTTACAAATTTTCAATCAAATCACATGTCCTGATGCGAGTTTAACATTTTTACCCATCGCTAAAACTGTTTGACTCCATTAAAACAAGTTTTCACCTAAAAAAAAGTAATAGATTCCTCCTTAATAAGCTAAGCAAGCAAGGAAAAATGCCAGAAGAGATTATTACTAAGTTATAGTATCATTTTTATTGCTACTTGGTATAAGTATTTGTATTTGTCATTGCAGGTAAAAGAAAAAAATGGCACTACTAAAAAGATAAAGACAAAAGATGGTAATGAATTTGAAATCACCAATAATACATGGAAACTAAAAAGGAAGAAGACAAAACAGTCAGACGAGAAGCCACAAGAACAGTATGAGGTAATATTCAGATACTTAAATTAGCTAAGCATAATAATTATATTGTATACTAGTGGACCCGCCCTCGCTTCGCTTCGGGAAACCTATGCCGAAACGAAAGTAAAAAAAAGTAGCCAAGTTACTCCTTGATCAGTCCAGCCGTTTCAGAGATTAGCCGGATCAAACAGACAGACAGACAAAAATTTTTTTAAATGTCTTTTCGGTATGTGTATTGTGTATAGATACGTATGCATTTAGTAAAAAGCGGTTATTTTAATATTACAAACAGACACTTCAATTTTATTTAGTAGTATAGATATAGATTTTTTTTTAAACATGCGGGGGAGTTGCTTCCTCCTTATTTCTCCATATTTTGCACCTGTTTGAAATGGGGGTAAATTAAAAAAAAATTAGTATGGGTCCAGCATTGATACTTTACATTAATAAATGATTTTGTATTTTGAATTTCTTAGAAATATTTGACTACCTAATGTGGAGTATTGATTGCCATACAGTATGGACCACTGTTCAATGGGTCCTAGGTTTGATACCCACAGAGACAAGTTTGTATGATGAATTTAAATGTGTTCTCTGCATGGGTGTTTGCATCTTTCTGTGTGTTTTGCTTGGAATACATGACAGGAAATATTGAAGAATTTATATAATCTTTTAGTGTCAATAATTATGTCAGTTTGTTTAAAAGAATCATAGAAAATGTAATAATAGGATAGATCATAGATTTATTATAAATATAAATTACATTTTATGCCCATAGAGCCACTTACACTAAGTAAATAACATGAAAATTAATATTCACTAAATCTCGTCAAATTTAAATAATAAATTGATAGATATAATGGAAAGGATTACTAAAGTGAAGGAAAATTTCTAGTGTTGAGATGAATTTCCATAGCGTTCAATTTAAGTTTATTTTTGTTACATACAAAAAGTAGCAAAAAGAAAGACTTTATTTATGTATACCTCATTTTTTTCGTCGTGACTTAAAAGGTAAACAATCTTACAGTGTCTTTTTATTGTAATTATCGATTTAAAAATAAGACAGACACAAATTAAAAAAAATTAAAGAATAAACAATAATTTAATGTTAAAATACATTTCTTTACACTTCTAAATATTTTTTTAATTAATGAAATGAATAAAAGTAGTGCCAAGATTGTTTACCTTTTATGTCACGACGAATAAAACGAGGTATAGAGGCATATTTTCAGTATTGATATGAATAATGTATATTCTTATTAATTTAACAGGACTTTTTTGTGAAAACTGCAGTCCTGGGCAGCGGTGGAAGCAAGATTGAGAGGATCAAAGAAGTGGAATCGGAATCTGATGATGAACAGATGCCGAAAGATGTGTTCAAAATGACTGATGAAGAGTTATTTGCAGCTTGTGAAGGACGAACTGCTCATAAGTATGTTTCTTAGGTTACTAAATGCAATTTTAAGTCTCATAGTCTGATTATTAGTCACTTCTGAAGGTAGATTTTTAACAAATAAATCATTATCACAACAGCTATAGATTAGAATATGGGGTAGTTTTTATCCCAATTATGTTGACACATCCAGATATTTGTGAATGAGAAAAGGGAATTTAACAGACTTGATCATAACATTAGTTTAAATATAGGTTCCCTCAGGATAGACGCACCTTTTACATTATGTTTTGTGAAAATATTTTGTGGTGTGTTTTTAAAAACTATTTTTATTACAGGGGTGCTCGCCACGGACTTAAAGCGCTCGGTAAACTGGCAAGAATAGAACAACAAGAAAAATTATTACTACAACAGTCAAGATTCAATGGTTACAGCCATGCGAAAAATAGAAAACATGAAGAAGAAATTGTGGAAGTTGCCAGTTTGAATTGCGAAGATGCAGCTCCTAAGAAGAAAAAGAATAAAAAAAAGAAACATTGTTTAAAACAAGAGAATGGTGAG
>LGAG01000358.1:29882-41624 GCA_001278395.1 Lerema accius
TTTTTATAATAATCCCTCATTTCCAGGTCCCCGCTGAATGGTTTGGTTGGTTACATTACAAAACTGATCTCCCTCCTCACCAGGTAATATATTATTGCATTATTTATTTATTTTATTACTATTATAACCCGTCAATGTCCCAGTATTACATGTATATCTTCTGTAACTCATATTTGTCAATAAGTAATAGAAAAACTTAAAAATATTTTTTTTGGTGTTTTGAGGCGCTATCTATACAGCTAAATAGAATTGAAATGTCTGTTTATAATATTAAAATAGCCGCTTAGTACTAAATGCATACGTATTATACATACACGGTACACAATCAAAATATATATTTTTATTTTTGTCTATCTGTCTGTTTGTTTGATCTGGCTAATATCTGAAACGGCTGAACCGATTTTGATGGGACTTCCACTGACGGATAACTGATGTAATAAGGAGTAACTTGGCTACCTTTTTTACCTTTTTTCGGCATAGGTTTAGCGAATCGAAGCGAGGGCGGGTGAACTAGTAATAAATAAACATAATACCATTATGTCACTCCCACATTCGCGACGATTCCAATGACATCTTACATGTGAAATCTATCTAGCCGATTTATCAATTTAGTTCTTTTTTGTAGGATCCTTCAAGACCCAAATACCCTTGGATGCAGGATTGGAACGAAAACCTGTCAGGAACAACTGGGCAGTATGTGCCCTACAGTACCGCCAGGCCTAAAGTGGAGCCCTGGGTCCCGAAAGCAAAATCTAGTGCTTAAAAAAATGTTTAACACAATTCCGGCTTAACGTCAAAGTTTTTGTCTACCAGCATATTTTTGTAATTTTTTGTCAGCATACCCACATGTTTTGAGTTTTATTTCAGACATTTTGTTCTTATTTTCTTATTTATAAATCAATGTTGTAAAATAGTTTAGGTGTAAGTAGAAAATGGAAATAAATGTGTTATGATGTATTTTTTTTTAATTCGTTATAATGAGTTGTTTTATGTCATCTCTTGCAAACAGGGTAAAGTTGGGCACCATAGACAGAACCAAAATTAAATTTCATAATTCAATCTCCTCCCTGGGAATCGAATTCACGACCCATTGTATGATGCACTGGCGGTAACTTTGTAACATACGAGTACGTCAAAGTTTTGACATCAAATTCCTTTTATTAGTGTCAAGAGAAATTACTTTATTTACATTCCATGACCGTAATCAAGCTTCCCTGTTATCCCATGGCTCTCTATAGCCCAAAAGGGATCTACGAAGTAAGTTGTTTTAATAATAAATTCAATGTGCTCGCATTAATTAGTTATTCTTATGAAGGGTGGCTACAGTCGATGTCATTATTATTCAAACTAATTTTCATTTTAAATTAATTCCTTTGTTTATCTTCAATAGAGCGAATCAAAACTCGTCTATTCTATTTTTTTTAATGGCTGCAATAATTATAATTATGTACCTTGTTATTTATTAATTAAAGTACATAGGTAGATAAAAAATAAAAGTTTAATTTCAATAAAAAAAAACAAAATGACTCTTAGTAACCATAGCTAATTAATTTTTTTTTGTCTTAAAAACGTTACTCCGCCTTAAAGAGGTCTGTTGAATTATGTTCCAACTTTAAAAACTTAAAATCATATTTTTTCATTTTTAAATTCCACAAGCATAGAAAACGTACGATAACTTCTTCGTAAGTTTATAGATTTCTTAAAGTTCTAAAAGTGAACTGGTATTAAGTCTAACGTTACAATAACTAGATAACAACAATGCGAGTATAGTTAATTCATGCTTATTGAAGGCTGTTTTATCTACGTTAAAACCAGTTTCGGTATGACGACCAGTATCTCTCAAAGTTGTGCGCGTGACACGCAACGCGCTGTGATGCCGTTATGTGCTTTTATAGTTTCGTAATTTTACGACGAAAACAACTTTATTTTATTGTTTTATTGAAAGGTGATTATTGTGTTTCAACTTGTTTGTCGTTAAGTGTAATATTAGTAACGTAATTTTTTTCTATTATAAGTTACCATTAATGAATTCTGCAATACCTGGAGTATTCCGTAAATTGGCCATTTGACTCCACAACACTGAAAAGAGATAAGTTAGGTTAATTACTTTATTGCTGTCATAGTCATTATTAAAAATTAAGCTGCAATTATTAACATAGGAATAAGTGGTTTTCCTATCTCTTGAGGAAAAACGTTGCATTAGACCACTTAGCGATGGCTGGTCCTTCGTCTGTTATTTCATTATATAAAACCAGTTTATCATCATTATTGCTTTTCAATACAGGCGTAGTCACTACAATTACGTTTTGAAATTATATTATGAAACATGCCCAATGATATACTTTTGTCTGAGAACTTTTTTTGGTGTCTACTTTCGTAAGAAGACATTAAAATCCCGTCTTCCCATTTCCTGTCCTATTTGATCCCAAAATACGAATCAATTCATCATGTCATTAAATAGGTCGGCAGTTAATGTCTCGATTAGTAAACTTTGAGAACCTCTGATTGCAACCAACTGCCCAACACATACATGGAATTGTAGCATACTGGTTGAGCTTTCACGGCGCTACATCGTAAAACTTACTTTAAATCTTTGTAATAAAGTCGTTTTTATGTAATTTGGATGTTAGCTTACAGTCACACTGATGCAATTACTGGAAGTAAAGGAATTTCAGCTTTGTATTGTGGTGATTAAGTTGGTAATTCGACGGGGATCGGATTAAGTCGTGTTCGGTCAAAACTTTTTTGCTCTCACAGGTAAAAATATCTTCGACTTGACTCCCTCTCCAGTCAAAATGCGACGCGACGCGCGACGAACGCGTCGTTGTTCAGCGTATTCAAAACGATAGTTACTGAAACATGTTTTAATAACAGTAATTGATACAGCTTAATTGAAGGAGTTAGTTCGTTAGCAATGTTCAACTAGTTAAGTTAGTGATGTGTTTCGTTCGATTCGCTTTTGATACAGTTCTGTGCGTGCGAAAGGATGCTTTACGGTTTAAGTGATTTGAGAACAGGATTTGGAGATCACAGTATTCACAGTTGATTTTATGGTGAGTTGAATGCGCTGTCTTACTTTTTAAGTCATGATTTCGGCGTGGTTTCAAAACTTAAGTACACTGTACAAGTTGAAACTTGAAAGTTAGGCTGAACGGTTGAGGACCTTTGCCTTTTTTTGTTTGAAAAAGTTTGCGTGGGCGCCAAAAGAGTGTAATGGCGATCACAGATAAGATTTATGGTTTTATTTTTTGTGATTAAAAGAAAAGGGCCGCTGATGAAGCTTTTAGTTTGTAGTTTTTTGACCAACAAATGTTTCAAATCGATTAAAACCTGTATTAAAACTTTGAATTAGCTTAAAATTTCATCCCTCCTTTAGTTCAAGGCAGTTTCTTGCACACACAGATGGTCAATGAACAATCCGTCGATGTTGGAGTCAGACTCTTACGATTAAAGGTCGGTAGGTTTGAGGTCTGCGATGACGGACCCAGTGACCCCTAAAATTAGTGTTAGTCGGGTCAGGATATAATTGAAACATAAAGAAGCTTAGGCGCTTTAAGAAAATTAAACCAACCACATAATAAAAAAACCCTCATGATTTATTTTTTAAATCTTGCGCGTTTTATAGATTTAACGATTCAGTTATAATTTATTTCATGTAACTGGCTAGAAATAGAAGTACCTACCTAGTCTGTACTTTTATTTTGTACTAGTAGATCTCAGATCAAAAGTATTTATAGACTCAATCTTTAGTACAAAAAAGTGAAGTCAAGTTTTTTGAATTTTGAAAATTATCCGCTAATTTTACAAATATTTACACATGAAAACATATTAGATTCAGAAACGGTATAATTATGTGAGCTAGTTAGCTATTGTTAGAAACAAATCTTCTAAGGAAAGAAACTTTCATCTTTCTATTGTTTGAAGTGGCCATCGGGGTTATCTTTTATCTTTATGGAGCAATAAAGATACGGAACTACCATAGACAATGTTTGGGTCGCTGTGTCAGTGGTTGTCAAACTATGGAACTTCGGAATTGTTTTATTTAAATACAAATAAATTTTTAGGGTTTTAGTTTTTTGTAAACAAATGGTATCTAAACGGCACTTTTCACATTAAGTTAGTTAAGAGTTTAATTTTTTTTTCAATGTTTTATATTGCACGATATTACGGAATCCTTTACCTTGAAGCCCAACTCGCATTTGACGTGAAAATGTTTTCATAAATCTTTTTTAACACGTAAGTTACAATACCTAGCTTTAACTCATTACTGATCCATTGATGAGCTCTGGTCTCTCGTAACAGAGGAAGCATTATTTACTACGCTGGTCCAGCGCGGATTGACGGAAGAACTCGTGCAGTGGTTCCCAACCTTTTCAATATCGTTACCCCTGTGACCTATGAGGAAAACTGAGTTTACCCCATCTTTAAACTTTATCAAAACAAACAAGTAACTTTTTCTGTATTTTTTACATTACATTCCTAATAATTAGGTCCTTCGTTACCCTTGTAAAATATCTGATTTACCCCCGCGGGGGTAATTACCTCCAGGTTAGGTACCGAGGCGTTAGTCGCTAACCCAAGTGTCGGAAATTTTTTTCTGTCTAATGGTCTCCGAAATAGCTTAACGACTATCTATCGATAACAGCTAGGATCGTCGACTTAACGTGCCCTCTGAAGCACGGAAGCGCTCAAGACTTTAGCACTATCGGTCACGTAAAAGTACCTACCTACATAGATAAAATGTGCTAGCTTTAGTAATTTGAATGCACTCGTTATGTTTCATACGAGGTTGCTTGCAAAATAATAATGGTTTTTACTGTGGATAACAATAACATTGTTACGCCCGAGAATATTCTGAGAAAAATCACGGAGTAAGGTAGCCGATCCAATGCTGGACACTTTGTTGAGGAATATTTTTAGACATTTAAATAAAATTGTTATTACCTTTTTTCCTATGACAAGGTTGAATCAAAAAGCATCAAAATTATCTAGACTGTGTTTAGATAATTGGCATGAGCCAAAAACACATGGCGCCTTGGATAGGGCCCAACTTTATGCCTATATCTTAAAGTAAATTCCATGGGTCACACGAATTTGCAAGGATAAATTAGTGTGAGGTCACTTTGATATCAAAAGACTGTGGTGGTGTGAAAGAGCGACAACTTACACGAGAGTTCGGATAACAATACAATAACATAATTGTTATTGCTACTAGAAATACATTTCATTTATCATTCTCCATGCGTTTGCATTCTATGTTAAGCAAATTCCTGGAATGTACACAGACTATACACACTCTTTATTTGCATTGAATGATCTAATACGCCGCAATAACTGTTATTAACATAGCGAAACAGGGATCCATTTAGTTCAACAATAATTATGGAGTGTTAACCTTTGCCTCGTCATGTGCGGACGTTAAGATGGCGACTTTTGACGGGAACTGCTAGGGGTTATTGACCTTTGCGTAGTAAGTGAAGTTATTGTATGTAATCGTTTTGCTTGTATTATATAGATTGTCTATCGTAAGTCCACAGAGAATATTTAAACATTTATTTAACCGTATATTATTAAATCCAAGTAGGTACCTATCTACAAATACAGGAAGTATTTCTAAAGATCGCTGAATCGTCTATTTTTTTAGATACGTATCTGGCCAATACGGAATTGCTGTCGTTTGAGAAAAAGTAATAAGATTAACGCAGGCAGGTAAGTTAGGTATGTTAAGGGTACAATACTGTTATAACTATTAGAGATTGTAACCTTCCAAATGTCAGGACAATTCTAATCGAATCAAAGGTAGGCAAAAAATAAAACAAACGCAACAAACATTTTCTTTAAAACATCTAGGAAATATTTAAACAAAGTCCCAAATACCATCGTAATATGTGTATTAGATAGTTTATTTTTATTTTTTAATACTAGTATAGTTAACGCCTATCTAATACCTATCTAAGAGAGAGAGAGATAGATAAATAGATACAGTTACTGTAGGCAGGCCAAGGCGTGACATAATTCAGCCAATTGTCACAGACGGCAAGTTAGATAATTGACTGCAGTTAAAAGTTCACGCAAACATCTGGACTGTGGTGATAGTTTCTCTGATCATATTACCCTAAATATTTGACGTTGACAGACTATTCAAGTTCTTGAGGAAATAAAACTAATTAAACTATACACGTCAACAAAATCTAGGGATATTTTACATTTTATGAAATATCTAAAAATCTGGAAAGAATTTTCTGATGTGGTAAATAGATGAATGATACTCGTAGATTATTTTAAGATCTTTAATAAAAACTAAAAAATATACTTATGTAGTTTTTTTTTTGTTTTAAATTTTTTTTATAGTAATCATTAATAGAAAAGCAAAAAATTCTAGTAAGCTGAAAAAAATTGTGTTTATTTAAAAAATAATTATAGCCTATGTCACTTACCTACAATAAATTGAGATAAATATAAAGACATCCTATAATGTGGAAATCCGTCTAGCCGTTTAGACTCTAAAGCCTGGATTCCAACCCGGAGGGTAATTACCCCCGCAGGGGTAAATCAGCAATTTTACGGGGGTAACAAAAGACCTAATTAAAAGGATTGTATAATAAATAAAATACAGTAAAAACTTTCTTGTAACGATATTGAAAAGGTTGGGAACCACTGCTCCAGAATGTGTCAAGCAAATGAATACATCCATACATAGTTATGTTAAAAAAAAACCTACTTACGCAAACGGGTTACAATACATTCTCTTTCATTTAATCATAATAGTGTACTTTTCAGTTGAATAGAATAAGTATTTTTGTTAGTAACTAAGTAGTTACACTCAAAAATAATGATGACTAAACGCACGTTATTCGTATTACTATTACGTGAGTGAAAAGATTGTTTATACAAATGAGCGAAAGTTTTAATCATAATCTAAATGTTACGTTGATAATAACAGATAATATTTTCCCATGGTTATAGATTATGTAACGTTGATATTTAGACGTCCGTTTACTTTTTTACCCGCTAGGAGGGTAATGTTTTTCGAGCGTATACATGTATGTATGTATGTCATTTCTTTGGGATGTCGTAGAGCCTAAAATGCTTGACAGATTCAACGATTTTTTTTATAACAATTACTTTAATCTGTTTAATAATAAAATTAAGCTATTTATTTTACTTAAAAAATAGCTTAACTATAAATTTTCAAAAAATACATAATATCTATTATCTAAAAACTTTAAATTTGGCATTATACCTAGAACGCTGGCAGCATTTCCCCGCTGAATTAATATTACAATCTAGTTTGTAATTTCATTTCCCTGCAAAAGCTAAAAGAACTTCATTTCAAAAATGTCTCCAAAAAGTATTCTTATCTAAAGAGACTTGATAATGATTCGTCTAGAACTCCCTCAAAGCAATATTTAACATTCAAGTGACATCTTTACAAAACCACCCTTAACATCAACGTCAGTTCTGTTAAACCTGTCAAAGGGATGTTTCAACCCCTACCCACAGACCAAAAAATGTAATGGACTCGGTGTACAGATCAAAAAAGTGAGTTCAGTTTTTTTCTTTTTTTTTACGGTTTGAAGTATGTCACCGCGCACGGTCTGCCGAGCAATGTACCGGGAAACGTTATCATTTGTTATTAACGTTATATTTTTCCCTACTAGGCTTCTTTATTGCGAAGAATGTGTCTATGTATTTTTTGGTATGTGTTCAACCTGTCAAAGGGTTGTTTGAACCACGGAAGAAAGAACACAGATACATTTCTTGCTCTGTAGTTTCAATCCCTACCGCATAATGACGACACATCTCTAGGACACTTGTAGGACTGTAGGACACTTGTACGATTTGTAGGAGTTGTAGGACTCTTGACGTTGGCGTTATGACGAAGTTATTTCCGTAACAAATGCAGGTTATTTTTTATGTGCATTCTTTTAGAATAGTTGTTACCGTGTGATACGTTTTTTGGTTACTGTGTTATTCGCTGTTTTTTATTTTAAATTCAAATCAAAATCATTTGTTCATGTAGGTATCATTATACACACGTATTTTTTTAATCTATCCCCGTTTCGCAAAGGTCTTACAATACGTAGACGAAAGGGGAAAGAATCTACTGGCACATCTTTAAAAAAAAATAGCAATACAATTATTTTAATTACTCACAAAATTTTTCTTATACCTACTGAGTGGCAAAAAAAAAATTAAGTAAGATATCGATTTAATTGGTGCTCTATTGCAAAACAAAAATTTCGTGAAATGTTCCCCATATCTAAGAGGTTTAGAACCACTGACTTAAGATTATAAACACTGGCAATAAGAAAATCATTTGATGAGGCAAAGGAGAAAATCTACAAATCCGTAAAGTAGTTACAAAATAAACGTAAAAATTGGGCTGACTATCTTTTAATTTGTCCTTATAACTGACAGTTTTACGTAAATCTTGTAACGGAGATCATACATTTTCATGTTATTCACACTTTTCCAGTAATATTCAAGTGATTTCATCACTTCATTATCACATAAAAATATGCTAAAATATTCAGAAAAACTACTTTGAAAATGAGTGTTTTTATTTTAAAATTATGACAAGTTAAAAAAACGGATTATACAATTGCTTTACATAAGTCGCAGCTTATTCTTCTTACAAACCTTTCTGAAACTGTAAAAGTTTTCTCCTCCACTCAACAGATGGCGGTGTTCCACATTCTGAATCACGGCAACGACTTATCCCCCAGAAACTATAATAAGAAATTAATATTGCCTTGAAGTAATAAAGTAGTAGTGTAATATGTATTATTTTATATTTATATTTTATATTATATTTTATAATATTTATAATATTTATATATTATGTATAATGTATAATGTATAATAATGTATTACGCGAAAATTTGAATAAACAACGGAATATTTTTGGATAACCTCAGGTCACCAGTTACCGCTGAGGTTAATAAAATGTTTAACTACCCTAGTTAACTACTGGGTATTTATAATACCCCTTGACATTAGAAATAAATAATTACGGGCTGCATTTAAATGAATTGTTACCTTTATTGTTTGTATTCAGATATTTGTATGTTTCTCAAAAAACACAAAACAAACAAAATATAAGATACAAGTACAATTATATTCTTTTAAAAGGCCCAAGAAATTAACTTTACAAAATCTTTTAATCGATCTCTTTCAATTAAAAAAAAATTACAATTTGTAAGAAAAAAAAAAATAATGTACGTTAACAATTCTTTTACTCGTATAGATTTAAATTGATAGCTAAATGTTCATCGAAGCAAACATTTCTAGTCAATACCAAAACCAAAGATTAGTGAAGGTTTTAAAATGACAGAAATTCTACCTGAACCGTTGTTATTATTTAGAAAGCTCGCGAACTACCTGTAACAGGTAGACAGCTACCTGTAGGATTGTAAACCCTTGTTGGAGAGGAGTTTATTATCTATGGTAGGAATAAAAAAAATATTCCATTGACAAAAAGGCGGGAAATTGGAGTACATACAATGATTTTTTTAACACTACATAAAATATGAAATAAACTTTTGCAAACAATTATTTAAAAGTAAGTGATAGCATTTCATGTATATTTTCAAATAAATTACCAATAGTTTTTTGTAAACATATGTTTTATTTGCTGTGCCCTACATTTGGGTCACAATGGGTTTAGAATTTTCATTTAGTAATTTTTTATAGACAAAATATTTTTTAATCAACTAAAATGTTGTACAAAAAGGTAAAGTCAATTTTTTTCTTTTTTTTTCGATTTGACACATGTCATAGCACGGCCTACCGAGCAATGTAGGTACTGGGAAAAGTTATCATTTGCAATTTACGTTATGTTTTTTTTTTACTACACTGTTTTGTTCCGAAGACGATGTCTATACATGTTTTGGTCTGAGATTTTACCAACAAATGAGTTAGGTACTACTTTCAACAGCATTTGCAAATTGCGAACAATAGGGTTTCAAGTAACTGGTCTATTTCTCACGGTCAAAAGTCAAAACGACTTGGTTTGCTAGATCTGTCGCTGGCTTGTATTTAATATTACAATAATTAATAGAAAAAACAACCGACTGCATAGATTCTATGCCATAGAATTTTCTTAGAGGTTGGAGGCATTGTAATAAAAAAAAACGAGTCCTTTAGACCACATAGTTGAAGTAAACTTTGTGTTAATAGTTTTTGCCTTTCATTTCCTCCACCTTACTAACTTAGTAAACCATTCACTAGCTTAACTCACCTCCCAAGTCAAGCGTGCATGAATGAGTATTACTTCTAAAAATTAAGAGAACTTTATTCATATTGACAGATGTTTTATCGAGTATAGCGATCACAGCTGGGCGGATGTGCGGTCAGCTGTGCTGTAAGCGCCATTTTGTTTTTGCGATATTGGAATGTTGGCAACGCACCCTTTTTGTAATCATTTCAGTTGAATTCCAGATGGATAGAACGTTTTGTATTCCCCAGATTTCTGGTTGTAGGAAATAAAGAAAGAAATAAATCGGTTAAGGTAGAGTCTACAAACTATAGTCGTAGTTTCAATAGTCTACAAAGAGTTAAATAAAAAAAAGTTTTTTTTTCTTTTCTTGAAATAACATTTAATTCTTCAATAGTAAAAGTTGAGATATAAGTTTCAATTGACTTTTACATAAATGCTTACATATTCATACCCGGCACAAGGATTACTTGAAAGTTGCATGGAACAGTAAAACACATACGAACATTATCCGAATACGTATCTGTGCACAAAAATGACTTGCGTGCATTGTTTGAGCGCGTACTATAGCTATGAGTTTTACTACTGTTAGTCTTTCCATGTTGTGGTTAAAGATTGTAATTATTGTTAAACTATTGGACGGATTTTATATTTTAAACAGTGTCATTATAGTGTATTATACAAGTTAGTTAAGTAAGTTTAAAAATGTAAGATTATTTTAAGAAAAAAAGCGCTTCTCTCCTTCAAACTTCAAACATCGCTGTGTGGCGAGGATTAAAACTTGTAAAAAAAATTGTAACTTCTTTATTGAATAAACATATTAAAAAAAAAGTAATGAAGACAATGATGATTGTTTGTTCCAGAATAAACTAAGAGATGTCGCTAGCAGATGTGACGTCGGGCCGCAGCTCGCCCGCGTGTCCTGACTGCGATACCGGTGCCTCCGTCACTTCTGATTTACATAAGGTATCTACGATAATATAGTAGTATCTACAATACAAAATATGTCCAATATACACTTAAAGCACCACAGTATAGCATTCTTTATGTTGGGTACGATTACAAAGTCGGTTTTAAAAGCAGTTTTTCTGTATATTTAAACTTAATATGTGATATTAAAGTAATGAAATCACAGAAACATTACTAGAAAAGTGTAAATAACATGAAAATGTGTGATTTCCGTTATAGGATTTACATAAAAGTGCGTGATAAATAGGACAAGTTAAAAAAGTGGATCGTAGAACTGACGAATGCAGGAACAGAAACTATCAATTTATCATTTTTACATTAGCTGTAACTTTATCTCTATATTATTTGTATTATCCGACACAAAATCGCATATAATTACGGCCATTTCGCTATATACTTATAAAAAAACAATTTTTTTATACTACAACTAGCGCCATCTTCATTTGATCCCCGAAACAAAACTGAAACG
The DNA here is from genome assembly GCA_001278395.1 of Lerema accius. Classification (NCBI taxonomy): domain Eukaryota; kingdom Metazoa; phylum Arthropoda; class Insecta; order Lepidoptera; family Hesperiidae; genus Lerema; species Lerema accius. The sequence continues at coordinate 41,540 of LGAG01000358.1, forward strand.
CCTATATTTCCAGTATCAAGTGGCGTGTACTTGCAAGCCGTCATCGCCACAGTATGCGAGTGCCGACGACCCTGGGCCACCGGCT
>LGAG01000358.1:50456-60494 GCA_001278395.1 Lerema accius
TTTGGGGCCCCCCGCCCCCCTACAGCCCTCAGGGGAGGAGTGGGAGTAGGTTAGTATACTTTAATTTTATGACGTCCTAGTACTATAATACTTACCTATACCTCGTTTTTTCGTCGTGATTTAAAAAGTAAACAATCTTATAGTGTCTTTATATTGTAATTATCGATTTACAAATAAGACAAACACAAATTAAAAAAAGTTAAAGTGTAAACAATAATTTAATGTTAAAATAAATTTCTGTAAGTATATTACTAAATATTTTTTTTAATTAATGAAATAAATAAAAGTAGTGCCAAGATTGTTTACTTTTTAAATCACGACGAAAAAAACGAGGTATACTTTAATTATTATTTTTTATTTATCACCTCCTAGTACTATAAAACTTAGCTAGGAAAACATCGCGATTTTACTTAATTTGTTATTTTAATTAAAAGAGAATGCCTAAGATTAAATAAAAAACAAAAATGGTATAGTGAAAATAAATGTTGTAAATAAAACATATTTTATATTTGTTACCCTCGTTCAATCGATTGCTTGATCAGTCAGTCAATCGATCAGTTAGTTGATCAGTCAGGTGATTGATCAATTAGTCAGTCGATCTGTCAGTCGATCAGTTACTCAGTTGATCAATTATTGAGTCATGCATTAGAGGATTACTTATCTCTCAAATATTTTTCTGATAATATATTAAAGTAAATATTTTTTATCATCTTCCAGACATCATCTTCACCACCAAGATCCAGCAGCAACCACTCTTCTTCATCATCACCACATAGACGTCCACAGAAACTCCATCCCAATACACGAACACCCAAACATCCAACCGCACACTTGCAGAAACTCGTATCTACACATGCCCCAAACCATACCCGAAATAAGCCGCATCAACCCGGACATAAGTCGTTTAAACCCGGATATAAGTCGCCTAAACCCGGACATAACCAGACTAAACCCTGACGTGAGATTAAACCCTGAAATGGGGCGGCTAAACCCTGAAATAAGCCGCATCAACCCGGATATGGTTCGTCATAATCAGGAGCTAAGTCGTATGAACCCGGATATAAGTCGGATTAACCCGGAAATGGGGCATATATCGCAAATGTACCCGACTGATCCGAATGAGATAGCTAGGTTGCAGGAAATGGTTCATTTGGGGCAGGAGAGGTTTAGTACCCTAAGGGGTCACTTGGTACCCTATAGGGGATGTCAGAGATCCTTAGGGATGAGTGCGGGGAACTTACACAGAGATTGTAGAATAGATGAAAACATCGCTATTGAGTGTTTGCATCAAAAAAGTGCTAGCAAAGGTAAGTTAAAAATAGTAATTATTAATAGAACAACAAAAACCTGACTGACAAAAATGTGGAGGGAGTTATGTATTTCGAGTGTATGTTTGTATGTCTGTCTGTCTATCTGTCTATTTCTTTGTCATGTTCTACAGTTTGAATTGATGGATTTAAACGTGTAAGATGTCTTGGATTCGTTTACATTGGGGAGTGACATAGGCATTTTTTTTTATTATGGTACCCCCCTACTTTTGTAAAACCGTACTCTCGAAATTTTTTTTTCAATCAAGTTTTTTATTTTTCTCTCTTAATTATTCATACATTTTTTTAACTATGATTGCCAATAACGTTTTTTTATCCAAATATAGCATGATATACTTACTAAGCATTTAAAATCTAAGGGATTAAAACTTAATGGATTGTTTTTCAGTTTCAGATCAAAGCAGCGACTCTTGCCAGAAACAAGGGAAAGAAAATCTGGGATTCCAGAATGACAAACATTCTCCCATACGGTAAGAAAAAAAAGAAAAAAAGAACAGAAAAAAAAACTATGACGATCTATATCGCGCAATTTTTAAATGATGAGTTTTAACTGTTTTCGGTCTGGGTGTATACCTCGTTTTTTTCGTCGTGATTTAAAAAGTAAACAATCTTGGCACTACTTTTATTTATTTCTATAATAAAAATTATTATAGTCCGTCTTATTTTTAAATCGATAATTACAATAAAAAGACACTGTAAGATTGTTTACTTTTTAAATCACGACGAAAAAAACGAGGTATACTGACATACACAATTTTATCACAGACAATTAAAATTTCGTTTTAATAATTGCAGATCATCAATGCAAGACTGTCACCGCGGGTCAAATCAGAATGCAGAGTCAGAAGTTTATTTCGCTGATGTTTCAAGCTGTTGTAACGTATCTGTGAAGGTAAATATCGCATTACATTATAAAATCTGTGTAATTTTTTTTTTATTTTTTTTTTCAAAGATTTAGTCGCCGAGCGACCACATCGTCTCGTTATCAACAAATAATGCAACACAGCATAAATATTTCAATTTAAATCATTAGGTAATTATTTTTTATCTGTGACAAATAAAAAACAATTCATTCATTCAATCTTGAGGTTTTATATTCACCATTCGTGGGGTTATAGGTTAATTAAAATAACCGCTTTTTACTTAATGCATACGTATACACGGTACCCGTACCAAAATAACATTTATTTTTATTTTTGTCTGTCTGTTTGATCCGGCTAATCTCTGCAACTGCTGGTACGATTTTTAAGGGATTTTCACTGGCAGGTAGCTGATGTAGTAAGGAGTAACTTAGGCTACTTTTTTTTTACTGTCGTCTCAGCATAGGTTTCCTGATGAGAAGCGAAGGCAGGTCTTTTTGAAAAATATAAATTTTATTTTCTTCATTACAGGCGGATTGTTGCCTCAATCCCAACGTATCAGCACTCGTTGGAACCATCGAGAACCATCCTGAGTCTACATCGGAGTCAGATACTGGCTCCTTCACTCTCACGCGACAGCAGCGCCCCCAACCACAGGTCGGCTCCAAACGAAGACCGAGACAGACAGACAAACACACCAAAACACAAGAAAAAATACGACAAGACCTAAATAGCTCCATACGACTCACTGAACAACAAATAGAGCATTTAAACAACTCCATGCGAATGGAACGGTGCGACCGGATGAATGAAAGGATGAGTGAACGTATGAACGAACGAAATGACTCGAGAGACCGGTTGAATGAACGATTGGAAAGAATGAATGACTTAGTCGAACGGCTAAATGAATCGCGGGATAGATTGAATGATTCCCGGTCAGGCATGTGTGAGAGGTTGAACGATTCTAGAATAGAACGAATGAGTGATCGGTTGAACGAATCGAGAATAGAAAGAATGAGTGACAAGGACAGGTTGAACGATTCCAGGTTGGAGCGAATGAGTGAAAGAGATCGATTAAACGATTCGAGAATCGAACGTCTCAGCGAGAAAGATAGATTGAATGATTCAAGGTTAGACCGAATGAGTGACAGGGACCGGTTGAATGATTCGCGAGTCGAACGATTGAGTGAGAAAGAGAGATTGAACGATTCGAGATTGGATCGGGATCGACTGAACGATTCGAGAGTCGAACGATTGAGTGAGAAAGATAGATTGAACGATTCGAGGTTAGAACGAATGAGTGACAGGGATCGGTTGAACGATTCGCGAGTGATAGAACGATTTGAGGATCGGAGGATGTCAGACTTAAACTCTAGTATTAGGGAGGAAAGTCCTAAAATGCGTGCTCACATTAGTCCTTTAAGAATTCCGCGGATGAGTCCTAAGAACTTACAAAAAGATCATCCTAGACAATCGAGTACTGATTCGTCGAAGGCAGATTTCTTCGTTCCTCCTAATCATTCGCCCTTATCACCTAACACAGAAGAGTCATTATTGTCTGACGAGGACGACAGGCGACAGGACACAGTGTACTCTAATGAACCAGAGGCTTCAAAGTGTTTAGGTCCAGACTCTCAATATGAACCTGTCAGAGAATCTAAGGATGACATTTTGAAGTCTAACCATCATCACTGTTATAGTGACACTAATACTATGGACTCTGGATGGCAGAGCGGCTCTGAGAAGCAAGTCACAGATTAATAAAGTCAAAGAGCTTTAGTTTGACAGATCTGTCAAATGTCAACCTGTCAAAAAAATCTCGTAAATGCCGTCTTTTAAACATTTTAAACAGTTTTTTTTTCGAATATTTTTTGTGTAAATTAAATATTGTGTGATTGCTCGAGGAATATGAGATTTTATATTCTTTCTTTATAAATTAAAATTTCGGTAGAAATAATTATAGTTTCGAAAATTGAAATTAAATTGAGATTACCTAAATTATCGATATTTTATACTCAACATTTGAATAAACAATACTCTTAAATTGTAATGGAATTTTACCATTGTAAATATTTTGTCCTACTTAAATTTTTAATTAGTAGTAGAGTAAGCTAACGTAACTTAACCTAAAAATGTGTAAATATATAAAACTCCTTGATTACATATACCTTGAAGTGTTCAAAAAGGCGCACATTTGAGGACAAAAAGTGGTAATTTTTGCAAGGATAATTTTACGTGTCCTTATACATATAACTTCATCAAACATAATAGCATCTTAGCTTTTTTCAAACGCGAAATTGGCGCCAATTATATGACAGCTGTCATAATATGATCTCCATTAAATGTCATTGGCACAGGTACATGTGCATCAGGTATTTCTATTAGAGGTCCGTGGCGTACAAATTTTAAATTTTTTTCACGTCACTTAAGGTGCATTTTGACGTGAGCTATAACACGTGTTATAGCGAGTGAAGCAGAAAAGTATGTAAGGGAAAACGTGAATTTAAATTTTTACCTACTACCAACTGAGTATTTAAGCAAAGTAATGTTGTAGTTATTGTGCCAAGTAGAACTGTAGATGTTTTTTAAATTATAAGGACCAACATTTCTTATAATATTGTTTTAGTATATTAAAGTCTTTTTTTATATCTATAGGGACTTTTTAATTTTTTTTTAATTACATAGTCAACGCTGGCTGAACATAATATTGGCTATTAGTAAAAATAATTTTAACTGTAAAAAAATATTTAATTACCCACATGAAATTACCTACTCATTTACTTAGTAATTGCTTAAAATAAAAAAATAATAATAATCACAAATGCATTTATAAAACTGAATGAAAATAATTATATTCATTTTTTTTACGAATCCGTGCAAATTATTCTAAATTTTGATATATCTAATACATTTCCAATATTTAAAATAAACTGTTATAATTTTTGTTGAAAGGATACATTTTAGCTCGAATTATAGATTACCCGTAGGTATTATATATTTAATGGTAGTAATTTCACTCAACATCCGTTGCCATAATAAAAAATAAAATTGTCTCAAACTTATTAAAGCAATATATTTTGTAAATAACTAATATTTTCAAACAACTTGAAGTCCATCGTATTTATGTCCATTTCTATAAACTCGGTGCAAATGTATATTACCTACTTATAATATGATTTAAGATATTTTTGATAATTTGTAATTTTGCGTCATTTTGTTAAACATTACTCTGTATTTATAGTTATTGTGTCACAAATGTAGTTTTAGAATTCTAGATGTAAATTGTCCAATACTGTAATGCAAAAAGGAATTGTTTATTTTTAATTTAACATTTTTTCTGTTCAAAACGATTTTATTTGCGCGGGAAAATTTTAGCGCGAAATTTTTATTTAAAGAATTATAGAGTTGTGTGTCTATGGTCAGTTTTACTATCAACCTGTCATATTAGCTTTTTTTCGCAGCGGTAAGAGAAAAAATAATTTCCAAAATTATGATTTTTATCTAAAAATATAAGGTCAAAATATTTCCAAAACGCTTTAAGTTTTGTGTTGAACAGAATCAAGCTACCAACAAGTTGTTACTAAGTTAAATTAAGCCTGTTAAGTTAAAATTCTTTCACTAAGGTAAATATAACATCCTATTTTCTGTAATATACCATCTTTATAGTGCATGTTATTTTTAATTACGATTGAAAGTTATGTAAATTCTTCTGTTTTAGAAATATTTTCAAAACTTTTTTTTTCTTTTTAACTACTATATTCAGCCTGTTCGATTTCTGCTGTTTTTTCTCTTTTGACTTCATTGTAATGTGTAATGTTAATTTTCCTTGATTAGTGTGTAATAATATTGTTAGATTGATCAGTTAAAATGATTCTATTAAAAGACTGAATCTTGAAAATATTTTATTTTTTAATAACATAAGTTACATTATAGTGACAATATTGTCCAAGATTATGGTACACAGCGTTCAAGAATAACTGTGAGTTTGCTAAATTATAAATAAAGAATAGGAAAATGTTTAATAAGTATAGAAGACACCTGATGTTAGCGATCCTACACGTTTTATTTTTAATAGTATTCACGATTTTTTATACATAAAAGAAAGTCGTGTTTGTTACCCCTACTTATAACTCAACGAAGGCTGGTCCAATTTTCATGATTTTTGTGTTTTTGGATTCCCATCATCATGCTATCATGGCAGAATTAAAGTACCAGGGGATCATAAAATTAGAGGAAAGTGAACAATCATTTTGCTGACGAGGTCTCTTACATCATTATGCTATCCTGGTAGACTAGAAGTACCAGGGGACCATAAAATAACAGGAGAGTGAACAACCATTTTGCTGAAAAGGCGGTCTCTTACATCATTATGCTATCCTGGTAGACTAGAAGTACCAGGGGACCATAAAATAACAGGAGAGTGAACAACCATTTCGCTGACAAGGTCTCTTACATCATTATGCTATCCTGGTGGACTAAAAAGTACCAGGGGACCATAAAATTGTAATCTACATACTATCGCTAGAATTGATAATAGATGTCGCTAGCACGACACTTCCGTGCTGCCGTCTAGTAGCCAAGTAGAACACTACAATGCTTCCTATCTCATTTTCTCTCACGTCATATTGTGTTTGTCTCTTTTTACTGCCCCTTTTTCGTTTCAATCAATTGTGTACAAAACTTGTTACGACAATTTTTGTGAAAGATAAATAAAACAACAAGCTAATAAGAATTAGGTATTTATTGCATTATTTTTTAATTGTTGTTAACAAAACAGTATTGATAAAGGAATAGAAAATTCAAAAAATGCACCAGTCATCATAGTTACATAAAATGAGAAATAAAAGTACTTAATGAAATATTTAGTAAAATTAAAAATATGGCCAATTTTTATTAAATATTATTACGTATTATAAATATAATTTTAACGGAAAATTTACAACTGTATAATAAATTTTCGATTTTATAAACTCAAACAAATTAAAAGAATATTCATTATTCAATTGGCAGTGTGAAAATAGAGAGTATAAAATTTCGAAATTCATAATCATTCTTTTTCTTAGTGTAAACATGTTTTATTTTAAGACTAGCGGACTTAAATGCGTTAGCACTAAATTATGACGTAAATATTATGTAGGCACTTAGTTTATGTTACAGTTAAATCACCATTCTTAAACCTAACTGGAGTTATGGGCGTCGATTCTGCAAAACAAATGATTAAGTCGAGTCTCAATTGCATCTTAATAGTATTTGACTTTCTATTAATTTTATATCAATCGTGTTCTATTGAAATAAGATTCTAGAATATTCTTATAGCTATGGTACTTGTGCTGTGTGTTTAAAATTTATCTTTTGAATAGAAGTTTCCTCGTTAATTGAAATATTTTTAGATAATTTATATCGTTTGTCTATAATGAAAATTAGTCATTATGATCATTAAATTACAATTGTTTTGAAATAATTTTAACATTTTAGTCAATTTAACAGAATTGATGCCCTGTCCCTTGGTAAAAAGTACAACCTAGAAATATTGAGTACTTACCTAAATATAAAAATTATCTTCGTTCCAATTATTTTTCTTAAATTATTGTGATAATTGTGATGAATACGTATTAAAATTGAAATATTGATAAATGAGACCATTTTTCCAATATTACACTGATAAAATATAAGAATTGTTATAGGTTAAAATGTCAGTAATATATTAATTATTTATTATGTTTTTAATTATTATTTTTATTTTAGAATATTATACGTAAGACGGGGCAATACCCTGAAGTTTATCTACATAATAAAAGGACTTTGTAACTTTGATCTCAATACAAAAAAAAAGAAAAAATATACAATCTGTGTTGCACAATTCGAATGTTTTAAAGTTAAATGAAGTACTCTAAATCTTGTTTTCGACTTATAACTAGTATTGTGGTAATCAGTTTAAAAATAAAATAACGGTTATTGTATTAATTATTTTAAAATCGAGATAATGTGACTCAAAAAGTATGGCTGTTTGAGATAAATACTTTTGTCGTATTAAACGTCAGTTTTGGCGCCAAATTACACCAATATAATGATGTGACAATTTTGACACACAGATAATCAATTTTTTAATAACACAATCAAACTTTAAAAAGTCTTCAATCAAAATATTTTTGTTTGTTCAAATGATTTGTCAAACAATAAATGTTTGTCAAGTTGTTTGTTCGTTTCAAATAACCATTTTATATAATAAGACACTTAAATCAAAACCAAGAATTGAAAAGAAGCTATCAAATAATGAAATTAGATAAATAAAACCGTTTTACAGTATTTCAAATTTGTTCGCGCCTGTTTAACCACAGACAATTATTTTTCTTTTTAAATTTAACAGCGCCTTTTCAATAACCAAACCAGAGACAATAATATATTTTTTTACGTATTAAATTTTTCTTCAGGAATTTTCCTACGCATACAAAATAGCTAAGCTAGATACTAATAATATGAAACTAAATGATAAAATATTAGCATCAGCTGATTGTAACTCTGGAATAGGATAATATGTGTTATCAACAATGTGTCCTTTTTCTGTCTGCTCTGTATTTCCATCTTTTTCTAACATTTGGTTTGCTATTTGTAGGTTTTTAAGATGAGCGAAAACGTCCTCTGAAAAAAAAGAATACAGAAATACCGCATTAATGAAAAATATTTATTTCGGCATAGGATGTAAGATTAAATTAATAAAAGCCAAGGAAATACACAACCTTTCCCCATTCAATATTATCATTACGCTTTATTTAAAAAATATATAAAACTCTTAAAATTTATTTTTCGGTCTGATATACGTAACAAAGTATTGTCTGCTGTGGAATAATAAAACGTTATCATTTATTATTTACGTTACGTTTTTTTGACCACACTTTTTTTCAACGAGTGACTCAAAATTTTTTGTCTGTGCATTTTAATACCTAATACAAAAAAAACGTGGTAGGAAAAACATAACGTTAATAACAAATGATAACGTTTCCCGGTACATTCGACAGACTATGCTCTGTGACATACGTCAAATCGTAAAAGAAAGGAAAAAAATCTTGAGTTTTTTCGGTGACATGATATGTCAGATCGTAACAAAAAAAACATTACCTCACTTTTTTCTTTCTGAACAATGACACTATTATATTTTTTGGTCTAAGACCTAATATAAACAGAATCTCACCAGATTTCCTTTCTCCCTCTTTCCAGTCCACTTTGATGAAGGTAGTCAGAGACACTTCATACACATTGGCCCCCGCGCCCGAAGCTATTGATCGTCGTCTCCGACCATAAGCCGTCACTCCATTACTACATTGCACCTGAAATATTAATTATTAACTATTAAAACAAAAAAAAAAAACAAAAAAAACACAGGTCCTTTCAGAAGGATTTAATTCTGACGATAAAGCTCACTTAACGACCGTCAAATGTTTAAAATTTTTCAAGATTTTTGACCATCTCCCCCCCATGTAATGTACCATTATGTTTTTCTGTACCCCCCTTCCCTCCTAAACGTTACATAACATACAAATTAATGACCATTGTTAGCATAAAAACTTGCTATTTTGCCGACTTAAGTTCCTAGTTTTTTTAGATTATAAAAAAACATTGTTACGTAATGTAACGCATAACATGTTACATGACCCCCCAAATAGCGCTACGTAACACTTGATAACATTACACAACCCCCTAAATAGCGTTACGTAACACTTGATAACACGTAACAAGATCCCCTCAAAACAGCCTTACGTAACACTTGACAACGTTACACTCTCCCCCAAATTGTTACGTAACACTTGATAACATTACAGGAACCCCCTAAATACATTACGTAACACTTGATA
>LGAG01000360.1:0-12712 GCA_001278395.1 Lerema accius
TTGATTTTTTATTGATTTTTGAGGCGATACGAAGTTCGCCGGGTCAACTAGTTTGTAATAAACTTCAATTATTATTTATTTGGTACTAGCTCACTAAACGAACATCAAAATTTAACAATAAAAATTACAATAAAGTATAAAAAATATATGTTTATATCATTACAATAAAATTAGATGTAACGTTCATTTCATTCATTCATCCATTCACCCATTCATCCACCCATTCACTCATCCATTCACTCTTCTACAACTAAACCCGGTCTCAACTATTTCAGTCTAAATAACATGCTGCCAGACAATGACATCCTCGTGCCAATGTTCTGGTTCAAACAGGAACTGACTATAGACGAACACTACGCAAGGCTGGCGCGGTTCGCGCTTAACCTGAGATATAACGTGCCTTATGGATTCTATGCGCTCACTGTGAGTATTATTTATTAATTAAAATCCACTTAAATTACACACACTAGAAGTCGCCGGCGGCTCCGTCCGCGTAATTTTCCCGTTTCTGGAATATTTTATTTTGCTGCTCCTCTCCTATTCATCATAGCGTGATGTTATATAGCCTATAAGTTTCCTCGATAAATTGACTATCTAGCACTAAAAGAATTTTTCAAATCGGTCCAGTAGTTCCTGAGATTAGCGCGTTCAAACAAACAAACAAACAAACAAACTCTTCAGCTTTATATACTAGTATAGATATAATAAAATTGAAAGTTGTGGGGCTCTGTTTGTTTGTGTGTTTGAAAGAGCATCACGTTAAAACGGCTGATTTGACAGAACAATGGATGAAATACATAATCCTAAACTCGGGGCGTTAATTAGGCTTCATTTTATTTAAATCAGTCCAGTCTAACAAAAGTTATTGAAATTTAAAGTTTGTATAGGACTACTCTAACTGACGTGACTGACAGTTGTCATGGTCAGCCATGTTGAAAAAACATACACCGAAGCGAAGCGAGGGTGGGTCCACTAGTACGAAATAAACTAGTGTTTATATAAAATGATTTTATTTAAAAACATTTTTTTTTTCTAGGCAATCGGCGTAGGTATCCTAACAATAGGTATTTGGATACTAGTCAAGAAACTATTTAAGTCTCCTGACACTATGCCGATTTTAGCTGATAGCGCTCAAGAAGAGGCTAACTGACACGTACGTACAGGATGGCTTGTACGTACAGGATGTCATGTACGTACAGGATGCCGTGTACATATAAAATGCCTCTTTAATATAGGATGCGTTGTACGTACAGTATGTGTTTTACGTACAGGATGTCATGTACGTTTAAAATGCTTGATAAATATAGGATATGTTGAACGTTATATATGCCTTTTACATACAATATGTATTGTACGTACAGGATAGCTTGTACGTATAAAATGCCTCTTTGATATAGGATATAGGATGCGTTGTACGTACAGTATGTGTATTACTTACTAGATAGCTTGTACGTACAGGATGTCATGTACGTATAAAATATCTGTTAAATATAAGACACGTTGAACGTTCTATATACCTTTTACATACAGTATATATTATTTGTAAATGATGTGTTGTTCGTACGGGATAACTTGTACAAGATACCATGTACGTACTAGGATGCGATGTACGTACAATGTGCCTTTTATAAACAGAATATATTGTACATTTGTAATAATGTGTTACGTACATTGTGTCCTGTACGTATAGGATGCCACGTACGTACAGAATGTTTGTTACCACTTGGTGAGTATACCTCGTTTTTTTCGTCGTGATATAAAAGGTAAACAATCTTGGCATAACTTTTATTTATTTCATTAATTAAAAAAAATATTTAGAAGTATACAGAAAATTATTTTAAGATTAAATTATTGTTTGTAATTTAGTTTTTTCTTAATTTGTGTCTGTCTTATTTTTAAATCGATAATTACAATAAAAAGACACTGTAAGATTGTTTACTTTTTATATGACGACGAAAAAAACGAGGTATACATCAATAACTGGATATATTTTAATGGCAATACTGTTAAAATATTTTTAAATTTTAAAATATGTTTTTTTTAGCTAGCTTGTTGTACATTTTAGTTCTATAAGAGTATTCACTGTTATAGACGTGATCACGGTGTATACAAATGTGTATTAAAAATAGGCTTACAAATACATATCCAGGGTGTGTTTGTTTTATAATAAATTAATTGTTTTTAAACTAATTTTGTAATGAAACTAAATAAAAAAAATACTGGTATTTGCGTCCAGTGACTTGCAATATGAATTTTAAAAATAAGATTTTTATAATAATACATTTTTTATAAAATTACTAAGAAATTTTAATGTTAAATATAATTGTTATGTAACATAATTTTGGCCATATTATAAAGTTTAATTATTAAATTGTTAAATGATTGTTGTTTTTGAATTTTTTTATGATGTATTTACGAGTATCTTTTATTATACTTTATTTTATTGGAGCTCGAAGAGAGACTATTAGATTGGTGATTAAGTGATTGCGGATTTTGCTTCATAGCTTTTAATTTAAAAAAACCGATTGCAATTTTTTTATTATTTCTTATCTGATTTCAATAAAGAAATAATGCATCCTATTTCCCTTTATAATGAAGACGAATACAATAACATATAACACGTTGAAATCCGTAAAACCGTTTAAGCTGTAGAGCTCCACAAAAAACGACATACATTATGCTGTAAAAACATTACCCTCCTACTGCCGCAGTCGGGTAAAAACCGCAATTACTTATGACTTTATATACTTTAAACAAATGTACATATTATTATTTAAGTTACATTATAAGGATACTAAGAAATTTTAATAATATAGTATTATTTTATTTCATGCTGCTTTTAAAGTACATTCCGGAAATATACAATATATGTTACTATATATACAAGTTTAGATTAAAAAGGTTAAATTAATTAATTAACTTAACCTTAACATCACCTAATTAACCTGAGTTAACTTAACCTAAATTAAACTATTAAACATTATAATTTGTCATAAAGAAAGATAACAAAATATTATAATCATATTATGTTAACGTTTACTGGTAAATGACTAACATTGACATGAAAAATAATTTGTTTGATAACTATCAACTAGCTAAGTAATTGTTTACCAATGTATAAGAAAGATATAGAAGACGCCCCTCCCTTTAATCGTAATTTCTTAAATAGAAATAATCCTTCCTAAAGAAATGCAATGTAATGTGCAATATTTTATAACAATTGCCAAATTTATCATTGCCATATTATTATTATCACTTTTATTAATTGTTGAATTATTGTTTACCTTTTTTCTTGTTGAGTACATTTTAATCATTTTTGTGCAATATTTACTTGTATTATATACCTAATTCGATTAAACAAATTATATTTTAAATACACTTCAAGACACTCAAATCGCGTCACCCTGTATTTTTCGTACCTTCATTTACGAGTTTTAAACTAAAATGTTTTCTATTTCATACATTTAAACATAATAGTACAAGGTAATTCAGATATCCATGAATTCTCCCGTATATATTTAAATGTCGATTATAGGAAAAATAATAGTTTAAAAAAGTATATATTTTTTTAATGGCGATTATTAGCAAATTAAATTTTATATTTAATACACCAAAGTGCATTATTATATAATACTTCGATACTAAAAGATAAGGACAGAAAAAAACATTTTAAATTAACCTATTAATACACTTATTAAGACGAATTGTGGTACATTTTTGAATACTCAGAAATTGAGTTCAAAGCGTCAAGAGTTTTTAACAGATTCTGTTGACGAACATTCAAATATATACCTTATTACGACTGAATAACCGCTAAAATTAAATTGATAATCATAAAATGGTGTATTTTCCAGTGAAATGTGTAATATTTGTTAACATTTAATAATTAGAATTACATAATTCACCATTTTATTGTTAACTTATAGAAACATTTATTTTCTATTATTATTATGTTCTGTACCAGGACTGTTTGGCTAATTGACACTTGACTTCATCTCTTAAAGATTGGGACTTCAAGGCGTAATTTTATTCTTACTATCTAAAAGAAAATCAGAATTATAATGAGACGCATATAATAGAAACTGTCATATTAGTCACAATCTTTATGTGATGAAATGGATGAAATATTTATAGGTAATTTTCAATCATTTTATTTATGCATTATCTTTGAATACAAAGTAATAACAACTGACATTATAGTATCATTTTTACAGTTAGGTAACTTACTCGGGATTATAGATAGATAGAATATTGAAATATCCTTTATAGGTTCAATAGATTAAATACGAATTAAAATTTTATTATAGTTGAAATTTATGGCCTGAAGTCTTATGCTAATGGTAAATTGAAGTTAAGAATTTTCTTTTTTTTCAGTCTAAAAAATTTTGTAAAATCGACTGACATTTCATTGTTTTGTTGAATATACTTAAATAAATAAATTATGTTGTAATTATATTAATTTTTATTTTATGTAAGATTAAAACAGATCATAAATGAAGGCAATAAAGAGTTGTTGAATTTTTTTTTTTATTATTTACTTTCAGTAGCGTCATTATTTCATGATACAAATATAATACTAGCAAAAGGAAAGAAATAAAACATTTATTACAAGACAATATTTATTTTTAATTAACTATTTACAAAATTAAATATCAATGCTTGCAACCTTGTCAGAAAAGACTTAAGTTATGCAAACACTGCGTAAAATAAATTAGAATAAAGTATGATATCTCAATAATTATTAGTAAAAAATAATTTACCAACCTTCCGACTTTTCAAAGGACTTTTTTTAGTTCGAGTAAACTACCTCTAAAATTTCAAATTTACTTAACATTTAGGAAAATTTTGACAACACAATCTTTTTCTATCTTCCAGTAAACTTCCACTAGCATAATTATACGTTTTTTTATGAGATTTCTTCCTCTGAAACAATAATATAATGGAATTCGTACTACGTATGGTTGAACAGAATCAGTATACGTATTTAAAGCTAACAAAAATGTGCTTAGCGTTAACCTTAGGCCCTTATGCATAAGAGTATCATTGATACCTATATGAATAAATGATTTTTGATTTTGATTACTGAGCACAGGTCTCTCCTCATAACTGAGGAGGCCTAGAGCATACTCCACCACGCTGCTCCAGTGCGGATTGGCGGAGGGGTTAGTGGACAACCCAAGTAGGTAGCTATCACATTTTTTTTTTAAATGAAGCCCCAAGAAATTTCAAGTAGGTACCGCCCTTTTCCAAGCATCCTACATCATTTCATCGATTCACGACGAAATATAGATTATCTAGTCTTTTATGCGAGGTAGGTGGACACATTTAAATTGAAATAGACAGGAGTTATCAAAATTAGCTTCAATTTGTAATAAACTGATTGGTTTTCAAGAATGTTTGCGTTTCAGCGATCACCGATACTCGTCGTACTGCAAGACATTTCATGGTCCACAATCCAAAGGCGAATAACGCAATACCTATAGCCTGAAACAGAATAATTATGTTATAAATAGAAAAACAAAAATTGGGTACCTATAGCTGTGTCATGAACTCGGCTGTGTTGTATGTAAGTACGTTTATGTTTTAGGTTTTTTTTATATTTTTATTTATGTATTTACGTCATAAAATAACCTCAAAATGGCAGCGCTTCCCGCTCCACCGCGCGCTTTTTATTATTGTCTTGCTTATTGTAATGAATTCTTTGATCCTTTAGTTATCCAGTGGTATAATTTAGTTTTGAATGTAGACGATAGATTTGAAACTACAACGCCAAACTGTATCCTTCGATTTTGTTATCATTAGGTGTTTACGACTGCCCTCGTATAGCAAGTATTCACGTCAAAGTTGGTCAAATTATGAATCATTTTAATAAAGTTGGTAACGGCCATCTTATATATCGATACGGATAAAATTATAGGTTTACAATTGATTTGACATCAGATGTGTGTTTGTAAATTAATAATAATTATGTACATTATTTTTAATTACAGAAATGTATACCTAACATCCTTAGTAAAAAACCGAAAAAATGTTCCGCGCTACGCTGCTACGTCCTTATCGTCCACGATAATTTTATCTGCTCCTTTGCACATTAAAAAACTTCCAAGTCGGATCGTTATCCTGTCGTTACGCTAAGTGCGCTTAAAATATTATTTTTTTACTTTTTTTATCAGTAAATAGTAGCAAATTCTTTGATCATTTCGCTCGCCATTTGTTTTGAGGTTTTACCCGACTGCATTTGAAGGCAATGTTCTTCAAATGTATGTATGTATGCCCATTATTTGTACATAACACAGTGTAACAGTTATCAACATATGAGGTATTATAAGTGTATGGTGACGGGATATTTTATCTTTTTTTTAACCGACTTCAAAGAAAAGGAGGAGGTTATCAATTCGACCGTATTTTTTTTATGGTCCTCCGAACTTTTTACTGGGTGGACCGATTTTGATAATTCTTTTTTTGTTTGAAAGCGGATACTTTTCCATTGGTCCCATATTATTTTAATATTATCAAAATCGCTTCAGTAGATTTCCAGATATTGACCAAAATGTCGTGTTTTTAGGGCTGTCGAATAGCTACGGAATAATTTGGGTTTATCATAAACAAATATTTTTTTTTACTTTTTAGTTTACTTTTGAATTCGGTTTTTATTCGTTAAGAATAGCTAATTATCTCAGACTCAAATATAGACTTACTCTTTGGAACAAAAAAGTGAAAACAATTTTTTTTATGATTTGACGCACAGTAAATTTTTTTAACATACCTATCCTATTTAGCACGCAGTTTTACTTTTACGTAAACCTTGTAACGGAAATCACACATTTTCATGTTATTCACACTTCTCCAGAAATGTCTAAAGCTGCTTAGAAAATTAATGTTTTAATTTTTGAAATAAGAACTTAAAAAACGGATTATACGTCACAGAGCAACTTCTATCTACCGGAAAACGTTATCATTTGTTATTAACGCTACCTTTATCTCACCGCACCTTTGTCCGAGTGACTCAATATACATATTTCGACGTCCCCGTAGTCTAGTTGGTAGTGACCCTGCCTGCGAAGCGAGGGGTCCCGGGTTCAATTCCCTGGGCAGATATTTATGTGACAGATAAATGATTGTTCTCGGGTCATGGGTGTTAGTGATGTGGTATTTGTGTTGTCCATGTCACCCGCGACACAGGGAATACTACTGCGGGGGTATGAATGTATTAGCGTTTTTTTCTGCCTATGAGTTATTTAAAACTTACAGTTACTAAATAGAAGATGTAAGGCATCACTTGGTTTATCGTAAGCGCGAGTTTGGCAAAGCTGGAGTACTTTCCGTCTACCAACACCTGCTCACGAAACCAGAACATCGGCACCAAGGCATCTGGATCCGGCAGCTGATTGTTAATGCTGGAATCAAGAGCTGGGTTGAGAGATCAACCTATCAACCTATGATCATTATTACAACTAGGTTGCCAGCTATACTGTTCAAAACATTATTATTATAAGTACCTACCTACTGCTTTTCACATAAAACTTTTTATAGCTAAACAAAAATAAAATATGACGACCCCGTAGCCTAGTGGTGACCCTGCCTGCAAAGCGAGGGGTCCCGGGTTCGATTTCCAGGGCAGATATTTATATGACAGATAAATGTTTGTTCTCTTGTCATGGGTGTTATATAGTGATGTATTATTTGTGTTGTCTATGTCACCCGCGACATTGGGGGTCCTACTAAAATACTGTTTTCAGCATCAAAATTCTTAACACTATAAATGTTAGACTTTGAGCCAGTTTTTAATTACTGTATTTTTTTTTCTAAAATACTCTTTAATATATTCTCTTCAGTCATAAATATAATTTAGTTCTTGAAAAACAAAGTTGGCAACCCTAATTATAACCCATAGCTTTCCCACTGCTGGGCTTGAATCTCCTCTCACAATGTGCTACAGACCATAGTCCACCACGCTTGCCTACTGCAGATTCGCAACACACACCTTTGAGAACTTGCCTAGTCAATGGGATAGTTATGGGCTGTGATGATGACAATCCTCACCTCATCCAAGGGCTGTGCTGGACCCTCACATTCACTTGTAACTGCGCGAGGACCATCAGCGGCATTCCTGTCACCATTTCTATCGCCATTTTGAAGTCATACTCCCTTAAATGTAAGGAAATTACATCATTAAATTAGTCGTAAGAACATATAGCCATAGGTAGGTAGGTAGAGTTCAGTTAATTTATTAACTTGATTGGGACTGTGCGAAGTCCTTGTTGTTCCAATAATATCTGTAGCACCAACATTGGGCTCGATTTTAGACCTAATCTTTATTGTAAAAGACTAATTTACGGTAATAACCACAAACGACTAGAGGAGTCAGGAGATGGTATTAGGCTATCATCATCAATTTACAATCAGCAAGACTACATCACAATTACCAGCAAAAAGAAAAAAATAATCACAGTTACAAAAGAGGGAAAATTTAAGGTAAGACTACATAAGTACATACTCAGAGGGTTCCATGCCATCTATTTTAGCTGCGTAATAGGGGTCAACGTGTCGGAAATGGGGCAGCGTGGCGAAAGCTGGTGCCCCATAGCGACAAGCAGAAGCATCCATTGCTCCTGACAACATGCATTCATCTGGGGAGACTTCACAGAAGCATGCCTGAGGAAATGGGAAAAACTAGACTTTCTTAAAGCTTCAAGCTATGGGGTGCTAACATGGTCAGGGTTAAAAGTATCCCAAGATTGAGCAAACCTTCTCTATATTTGGTGCTTTTTGACGTGACGTCTTTTTGTTCCCATACGAGGGCAATCCTTAAAACCTAATGATAATAAAATCTGAGGATACAGTTTAGCTTTGTATAGAGACTGACACAGTCGTAAGGACTTCCAACCTTCCGAAAGTATGTATCAGCAAGTCCTGAACATCATCTAGAAATATTTTTCTTGCCAAAACGGAGCTAACGAGACCGATTTCGAGGAGGTTGTGTGGTTTACTTAAGGAGTTTCCACGACCACCTTGGATCTCCATAATCAGAGCAGCTTATTTTCTTAATAATATTGCAGTTTCGTCTCATATACGAATGGAAAATTTCAGCTTAATCGGACACCACAGCTCTGTCGGCTTTACAAGGGGGATCGCATCTTTATATCGCCTGAGGTGACAGATATTTTTGGATGTGACTATAAATATCAGCCATTTGGTCCGCTTAAAGATTGGTGCCCTGAGCAAGGGCCTCGTAATGGAGGTACCCTTACCTTATTAGCATATTTCTGTCCGTTGTCGAACAACGAGTCGTTTGACACGAACATGAGGCCTTCAACTCCGAGGACGGTGACAGGACCACTCGCTGCTAGAGTTAGAGTACTGTAAGAAAGAAAAAACATTCATACAGAGTGAGAAGAGCTTTATAATTAAGTATCATACATTAAACTGTTAAACTATAGCTCATGATAGCCTAATAGCTTGAACCCAATGTTGAAACGAACGGGAGCTCCTGGGTCCAAGCGAACTCACCTCTGATTTTCTAAAAGTTATGTGTGTATTAGAATCTAATTATCACTTGCCTCGGTGATCAAATATCGTAAAGAAACCTGCACACTTAAGAGTTCTCCATAAAGTTCTCAAAGGTAAGTGAAGTCTGCCAATCCGCACTAAACCGGTATGGTGGACTATAACCCCTCACACTGAGAGAGGAAACCCGAACCCAGTAGTGGGACAGTTATAGTTTGTGATGGAGAACTCTCAGGTGTGCAGGTTTCCTCACGATGTTTTCCTTCACCGAAGCGAGTGATAATTAGTTTCTAATACGCACATAACTGAGACAATTATAGATGCGTGCCGGGGATCGAACCAGGGCACTCCAGTTAGACCAACGTTAAAACGACTAGACTATCACTGCTTCGAAAAAAAACACTCACGTGCAAATATCAGAAGCGAATAACGTAATTTCAGTCTGGTCTTTCTTCGGTGCCCACAGTTCCCCAGTAGACCCCTGGACTTCTCCACATCTTCCAGGGTATACTGTCTGGTTGGAATGGTTCCACAGCTCCATCTTCCCCAGTGCTGAGAAGTCTTCAGCTCCTGTATTCACTACGAACCATCCATCGTAGTCTGCAGAACCATTTCGCTGTGGAAATTTATTAGATACTTGAAAGCTAGCCGCATACTAGGCACTTCAAATATTTGAGCTACCAGTTCTAGTAGCCAATTAACGGACCTTTGTGACCAAGTACAAAATTTCATCTCCGTATTACTCGTATAATAAGTCTGGTTCCTACAGAATGTGCGTGGACATTGACGACAGCCATATACATTCGTCGACACGCACTCAATTTCAACACAAATATTGTGAGTGTATTTTCGAGGGACCGAGTATGGTTTTGAACCACAGTTGGACCCGACAGGTGGTGCTGATGTCGAGATACTCCAATGGACCAGCCAAACTATTAGAGTTATTGAAACTCCGCCATTACTTGTCCGACATGATGAGCATTTACCAAAGGTACATGAAAATTTAAATTCAGGAGCACCTTAAGAAAAACTAAGAGATCGACTAAACCAAGAGACAACATTTGTGGCAGTACAACGTCTGCCCGATCTTCTAGTTATAGTATAAAAAAAGCCTTAATTAAATACTAACCGTGTACAGCCATCCGAATCTATCGAAGGGAATACTGTAGGGAAAGTTCGGGATCTTGCTAGATATGGTCAAAATAGGGTCCTCTATCCCATCGAATAACCAGGAAGAGACATTGCCACTTAGGAACATATCCGTGTGGTACAATTTTATGATCATATTTGCTAGCATCTGCAACATACTGCCTTCTTTACGAAGCACATGAGCTATTGTCTGAAAACAAAAAGAATGCTTTAAAAAACGTAACTTGAACAACCAAGTTTCCCAACTCAGTTTTACTGTAAAAAGTTATGAGATCCATTTAATACCAAGTTGGTTATTAATTTATTTAGTCCCTATAGAGATCTTCTGTTTTAAGTTACGTAATTAAATAACCCATTGTTCGACAAAGTGTGGCTTCAGAGCCGCTTGTGGCTCTTTGGCTCTTCAAGTGCGGCTCTTAATAATAGCCATGGAAGGCGCAATAATATTATCATAAAAAAATGTATGAAGAGTTTTATTTTGTGTATTACTTATTTAGTGTAATGAAAGTTCACTAAACAGGCAGATTGGGCTCCCAATTTTGGCAATTTTTATTCATTGTTGTAATGTTCATTTTTGGCTCTATGGCTAATGAGTTTGTCGACAACTGAACTGACCTAACAAAATCTTATACCTAGTGACTATATCAATATTAAATAAAATGTTTTTTTAAAATAAATAGATTGACCTGGTACTTGTAATACCAATCTAATTTAATATAATATTTTGTAATCCTCGTCGGATTGTAAAAGTCTGGTCGGAAAGTATGATAGTCTTCAAAAAAAAATAAGGTAATTTTTTTTATAATCTGTTACAAGGCTTACGTAAAACTGTGTGCTAAATAGGACAAGTTGAAATTTTTTTATGTAGGTTAATTAGGTCGTGTAAGGGTGGTTATCGTCAAAATCGTAATAAATCAAGTCTTACCGGTATAATAGGATTAATATTAGTGATGACATCGGACACGCTACCGTTGGAACGATCAGGTTGAAAGAACCACAGTCTTCGTGTTTGGTATGATACTGTACCATTTTCGTTCCACACTATATTTACCTGTAAAAAGTAAGTAATTATTCGAAAAACAAAAAATCTGAGAGCTAAAATTTTTTTGGAGATAGTGCGTATCGGTATGGCAGAAATAAATAATGTATATTAGTTGTCGGTAAAATGTGGCTCCGTAGCTGCATGTGGCTCTTTGGCTCCTCAAGTGCGGCTCTTACACTAATATCCCCGGAAGATGCAATAATATTTTCATTTAAAACATGTATGAAATTTCGTTTTAGTGTAATAAAATTTTACTAAACAAGCTGATTTGGCACTTTTTTTATTGCTGTAATGTTCATATTTGGCTCTTTGGCTAATATGACCTTATATTACCGTCAAGCCGTTGAAGCTCCAGAGCGTGCCAAAAAATGGACATACATACATACGCTCAAAAAACACTTTTATTGCCGAATAAAAATGCCCCCTTTCACTTACTTTCGTCTGTTTCTCACGAAACACATAAGGTCCCATTTGCTGTACTTTTATGGTCACGTTTTTGCCCTCAAGTATTTCATCCACGTTCGTAATATTGTATAAATAACACTCCATATACACAGGGATAGGGATCTCTTGCCAGATTCCAAATGACATAGACCCATTAGTCAGGATCATCAGCTGCAAAGAACAGTTTTATAACAAGTTTTATAACGACGACCCTCTAGCCTAGTTGTTAGTAACCCTGCCTGCGAAGCGAGGGGTCCCGGGTTCGGTTCCCAGGGCAGATATTTATGTGACAGATAAAATTAAATGTTTGTTCTCGGGTCATGGGTGTTAGTGATGTGTTATTAGTGTAGTCCATACCACTCAAAATGAAACTATCACAAATATCCATATTACTCAGACCAAGAAATATACTAGAATCAGTGTTCAGAACAAAAGAAGCTAATTTTTTTTAGCCATTTATGCTAACATTTTTAATAGGGTAAGTGACCCGGTTGTGGCCATCGACCCCTTTGTGGCCATTTGGGGTTTCAAATTAATATAACTAAGAAATAGACTAATATATTACTTTAT
>LGAG01000360.1:39270-54992 GCA_001278395.1 Lerema accius
GTCATCATCATCATTGGCGTCACCATCATTGGCGTCATCATCATTGGCGTCAACGTCATTGGCGTCAACGTCATTGGCGTCAGCATCATTGGCGTCATCATCATTATTGTAGTGTTTCTCCACAAACTGCAGGTACGACAACTTACGATGTGGGCAGGTAGCGTGTCTGCTCTCGCCTGTAGCTCTTGAGGTAATGACGTCAGGCCCCCCCCTACTGTGAGCACGAGACAGTTATTTTTAGTATAGCTATTACCATAGTTATTTTACCTGTAGCTCAATACAAACACATTAATTATCATCATCATCGTCATCATCAACAGTATGAAGGGTACAGGCTAAAGACTATGCTGTTTAAATGCAGATTGTTAGACTTTACACACCTTTGAGAACTTTATGAAGAACTCTCAGGTGTGCAGGTTTCCTCACGATGGATTATTCATAACCAAAGCAATTCCGAACATTCAAATTTTAAATACACACATCAACAAAATCTAGGGATATTATACATGCCAGCCAGGAATTTAAAAAGAGTAAAGACTTCGTGTCAAAGTTACATAAATATTGAACTTAATAGAAAAGTTATTAGCGTCGACAATAACACTCATAATTTTGTTTTTAATTAAACTTGCCACGTGACTTAACATTGGTCTAGTATGGCTTCGGTCGTTCCCGGAGATTATATTTGGGGTTTCATATTCAAATTAAATTAACTCTAGCTTGAATTTGGCTAACGGAACTTGGTTATATCTTCTAGTTACAGTAGTTACTTTTAACTAGTAAATAAAGAAATAAAATAATAAAAAATCTGACAGTTGAAAAAAATATTAAAAAAATTTTAAAATATAGCCCATTTCACTATCAATCGAGACGAATTTAATTACCCCATAACATGAAATTCGTTTAGTAGTTTAGGCTCTAGAGCTTAGGGGTAATTGCCCCAGGGGGGTAAATCAGCAATTTTATGGGGGTAATAAAAAAATATTAGGATCATAAACTAAAAAAATACGGAAAAAGTGATTTGTTTTGTTTTGATAACATTTAAAGACTGGATAAAATTAGTTTTCCTCATAAGTCACAGGGGTAACGGTATTGAAAAGGTTAAGAACAACTGCTCTAGAGGGTGTTAAAGACATACATACATACATACATACGCACGAAAAACATTACCCTCCTGTTATAGCAGGGTATAAAGCACTTCAACTTCATATCAATAATATTACCTATTTATCAAATGGATTAAGAATGGCATGTCTTACAAATGTTATTTCTCGCGTCTTTGGTAATAACATAAAAATGCATTTTCAAGAAAAATTGCATCAAAATAATCTAAAATATACTTATCGTCTTTACTTATTATTAATTATTAGTAACCTTCCGCGTAATTTTCCCGTTTTAGCATTATTTTTTATTGCTGCTCCTCTCCTATTCATCTTAGCGTGATGCTATATAGCCTATAGCCTTCCTCGATAAATAGACTATCTTATACTAAAATATTTTTTCTAATCGGTCCAGTAGTTCCTGAGATTAGCGCGTTCAAACAAACTTCAGCTTTATATTATTAGTATAAAAAGTATAGATTATTTTTACGCAATAATTATTTGCCATCCTATTTTAAGTAAAATACTGGCCAGTTGGGAAGACTGCGTAAAAAAGGTAATTTTTCCGAGCGTATGTATGTATGTATGTCTTTGACACCCTCCATAGCTTAAAGTAAGTAAATTAAAAGTCAAGCTTAATTCATAGATAATGACTGTAATTAATATGTATAGATAGCCTAGTACATTATAAACAAGATAAAATTGGGAAAATTATAATTACTTTGAATATACTATACCTAATTGCTACCAATTTTACGTAATCTTTATCAATCAACTTAGCGCGTTGTTTATCGATCATTTTCGCACCTGCAACAACGTGACACAAAGGTGCTTTTACAGAGAGCGTTGCGACAGTGCTACAACGATGTTTGTTTATTTTTAAAATTCATTTGGTGTTTTTTAGATTATTTTAAATTTAGAACGTTCGTTAAGCGAACTATTAGTTCCTAAGACGAAATAAATGATTTGAATTTGAATTTGACTGATGTCGAACACGACGAAGTATAAACAGTGATTTCCTATTTATGTAATACGGTTAAAAAAAAACATTTTATAAAAAAAAAATTGTTGAAGCGACTCTTTACTACGTCTAGACTTGTCGACATTTTGTCGCATCGAAGTCGCATCATTATCACAAAACAGACTAAAAACATGATAATGATAAATATATTGATTTGCATTATCATAAAGATATCGGAAGCGACAGATGAGTCGAATTTGATAACGTTTCTGGAATATTACAGAAGTATCAGTAACATTCCGCAAATCGGTTTTTGGAGGCAAAGTTCACTAATTCATGAAAAAATTAAAAGTAGTAAAAATTTTTACTTGTCCTATTTATCACGCACTTTTACGTAATGTTTAAGTGATTTCATCAAAATTCTTTTAGTGTAAGATAGTACATTTATCGAGGAAGGCTATAGTCTATATAACATCACGCTAAGATGAATAGGAGAAGAGCAGCAATAAAAAATATTGTGAAAAAGGAAAAATTACTCGGGCGGGCGATTGCTAGTCTACTAATAAGCATAGGACAATAACTAATTCACTCGATTCTACTTGTCCTATGTAGGTAATACTCGTATCTACATTGTCATACGCTTGTCACAGATTAGTAAAACATCCTTTAATGGTTACTGCGTCAATTATGGCCTTGTTCGCCAATATTCTCAATAAAACTGGGATAAACCTTCAATAACCAATAATTATAACCAATAAAACATTCTGGTACAGTTCAAATGCCAGCGTATGTTTTGACAATTAACGGTAATGCTATCCTCTTGATCAAATCGCCACAGATTAAAAAGCTGACGTCTTTTGTTACAAATCGTTGATTGAATGGCCCTCTTTGACATTATAATTTGTTCAAATTTTATGGTGATTGTGTAGCTACACTACCGCCCAATTTTTTTTACTATTTAGCACGTAGTTTTACGTAAATCTTGTAACGAAAATCATACTTCCAGTAATGTTAAAGTAATTACATCACTTCAATATCAAATAATTATTCCGAAATATTCACAAAAACTGCTTTAAAAAATTAATGTTTTTGTTTTCAAAATAAGAAAAATAAAAAATCGGACTATACGTGATAGGACTCACTTTGAGTGCGACCATTTTCCGATAGCAGATTATTGGAATAATCGTTGTTGACAACATGACAGCTTAGTGTTTGTTACTTTTGTTTCTTTTTTGTTTTTAAAGTTGTCATGTCTGAATACTTAGATTTATATAGGCAATCGAAGTGGCAAAAGGATCTTAAAATAAGTTTTTAAAATTATGTGGCCTCAAATAACAGCTCACTAGTAAGTACGAATTCTCATTACTGTGGTAAGAAAAACCTTAAAAAATTGCCACTAACGGTTATCCATCCGCTTTCTGATCACTGTAGTTGCTTAACTTTATTGGTAATTTAGAAAAGACGTAAAAAGCTGGATTATAAGCGCTGAAATGTTTCTTAAAAAACATATTTGGTTGCCTTCGTAACCCCTACGTAAGAAGCAACGCTCTTTTTGGGGAGTGGTGTAGGTAATTTTGTACTTTAAAATACCAGCTTGAATAACCTATTGGAATTACGTGATAAAAATCCAACTTATAGTCGATGACAAGGACGCCTGGATATAGTATTTCTACATAATGTTAAACAGTATTTTTTGTATATTTTTATAGATATGAGCACACGTTTTTTAAAAATTATAATAAAATATCGCTTTATTAATTTGTCAGTGATGTTGATATATTAGAGCGTACATTAGTGTTTCTATTTCATTATAATTCTTGCATGTCTGAACAGATTTTAAAGGTTGCATTTACTCTTGGCTATAAATATTTTTGAGAATAAATGGCTGTGTGTCGACAATTTCAAATGTAAAAAAATAAAAATGACTAATCTTGTTTGGTAACATATTATTATAATATTATCTGTGTATTTCGTCTGTTCGATTGTCAGCCATTACGTTAACTTTAGAACGACAAGATATAGAAATGCTGTCGTTTTATTTTGAGTGCCAGAGTGCATTTACAGGAAGTAACTATTTTTTCGCAGCAATGTGTTATTTTGACCAACCTCAGGTAGGACAAACTAACAAATACCTTCTAATAGGACTACCTACCTACTTACATTATATTTTTTTAACTTCTCTTATTTTGAAAACAAAAACTTTCATTTATAAAGCATTTTTTGTCAATATTTAAGCGTAGGTAAGTGATATTAAAGTGAAACACTAAAACATTACAGGACAAGAGTGAATATTGAATAACATGAAAATGTGTAATTTCCGTTACCTACAAGGTTTACGTAAAAATGCGCTATAAATAGGACAAGGTAAAAAAGAATGATTGTATAGTGTAACATGAACAGTCGAATGTAACATTAAAATAACCGCTTTTTTACTTTACTTTTTACTTTTTTTATCCGGCTAATCCTGGTTCGATTTTGACGGGACTTTCACTGGCGGGTAGCTGATGTAATAAGGAGTAACTTAGTCTACTATTTTTTTTTTACTTTCGTCTCAGCATAGGTTTCCCGAAGCGAAGCGAGGGCGGGTTTACTAGTTGTATAATATAAGGTAAGTAGGTACGTATAGCTTAAATACGAATTTCTTCCAGTCTGTAAGATAGAACAAACGTAAATGTTTTCGGCTAAAACACACACATGTCGTTTCTTCAAGTGCATATCGAGATAATAGATAGTGTTAGTCTTGCCCCGTGTGTTAGTCTTACTCCACCTTACCTTGGTATTTTTTTTTTCAGCAAATATCTCTTACCCCAACATCCCGGTCGTACCGTGACTGGGTCGCCCCCACCGTCCCCCTCTATTTCGACGTATACCTCTTCAACTGGACCAACGCCGACAAGTTCCCTCAGGAAGTCCCTAATTTAGTTCAGCTTGGTAAGTCTCAAGTGGAATTTATATAATAGTTACTTAGTACTATGAAGTGCTCATAGCCCAGCGGCTTGCCTTGATCCTAAGCGGTTTCAGACTAGCGTTTTTTACGCGCGTATAAGCTCGTCTTTGGAAGCGCATGTTGACATCCATGTAGACGTGCCTTATCAAGCAATGGGACAAACTATTAACGCATTATCCCATATACCTACGCCCTATGTAATCGTTACTAATATTACACTGCGCCAGGATTGTAATTAAATATGTTTAAATGTAAATATACTACTTAAGATTTTGTACACATTGTTTAGGGAAAATAAGGAAAGTTTTATGAAAATACAGAAAAATATTCATAGACTTTACCATGAAGGTTGCTTGAAATAAAATACTAATATTGTCTATGGTGTCGCAAAACTCGTGTCTCGCTTTTCACGCGCTGAATTTTATTGAGACACATCGTTATTCATTTGTTTGTTTTTGGGACTCAAGTCCAAATGCAGTAGGCATTAATTCTTGACATATCAAAAACAATTGAATGTTTAAAAGAAATAAACCACTGTTACCAGCCATATGCATATTAGAATAATGCCTGAACCCTAATTAAGGTCTATCTTACTGGATTTCTTAATGCAATTACATAAGGGTTATCAGATTTATCAGTTCAGTTGGTTATCAGTTGATTTGAATGACATGTGCATAATATTAGATACCTAATTAGTTCAAAGTCTAGTCTATTTGTTAACACCACACTCATATTTGCAAGTTACAAAGTTGTTGTTGACAAGATAATTATTTTAATTGACTCCTGGTCTGCAGGTGTCTTTATAATTAATGTAAACACGAAATTATTAGAAAGATAAATTCGTTTTTGGGGTACCGCAGTAAATTTGAAACTACTAGTTTCAACATATTCGTCCATCCTAGACTTACTCGTAGCTCAGAGACTCTTAATGATTTTTTTTATAATTGTTTATTTTCCCTGGCTGGAAATAAGGTATCCCCTTTGCTTAAGGGTTTTCCCACAGGCAAGAAATGTATCTGTATATACAGTTAGAGGAAGCAACTTACGAATTTTCTATGAAACCCACTGTCGCCAAACTCACATATTTACACATTACACATATTATATTTCCTTCGCGATGATTCGGCAACAACAAAAATTTTAATTTACTTTAATTACACCTAACACAAAATAGCTAATAACAAATTCAATTCTATTACCATGGGTTATGGTTCATTTTCTAGTGATTCAAGTTATTTCTTCCGTGGATTTTTCCCAAACATTTTTTGGATGCCTCCCAAAAGCCCCCTAAATTGGGGCTCAACTACGGATGTCACTACAAATTCGGCAATCAAACCACGGGTCGCCCCATTTGATTATACTGTATCCCTTCACAGGTCCATATCGTTTTCGGGAGTACCGTCGGCATGTGAACGTGAGCTGGCATCCACACAACGGGTCCATGGGATACCGTACCCAACGCAGCTGGCATTTTGACCCCTCTAGCAATGGAACTCTTCAAGACAACGTCACAATTTTCAACGTCATTGCTGCTGTGAGTATTTTTTTCTACTTATTACAAGCTTTTATACAGTTTTACCTGTCCCGGTGTTTGTAATCAAACCTTGCAAGCTATATTTAATTTTCACCCACTTCCCGGTGTCCGATTGAGCTAAAATTTTACACACTGGTCCAGTTCTGATGACAATGCATGTTTATAATAAGCATGACGTGATACTGCTACCAGGATTGGCTCCAGACGATTGAACTTCTCAACGGTTAACAATAGGGACTTGACTTGTTCTTTTTCTTAGTAACAAGTAAAAATAGATCTTTTAATTTTATGTTGTTAAAACATAGTTTTGATCAGAATTCATTCTGATGGTACACTTACGTGGTACATGTGATACAGATGTCCGTGTGCACAATAACTTAGAGGAAGCCTATTCACTTTAGCTTTGAGGATACTCACATCATACTCGAAAGGTAATACAGTGTTTTTATTGCTGTTTTAATAAGAAGAAACCTTTATTCATCATGCTACAGCTTAAAGTTTGTCTCAACTAGTAATCATTAAAAAAAAATCCTTACTGCTAAAATTTGGAGAGGATTTTCAAATAATTTATATATAGTAATTTATAGCCTATAACATTGTCATAATGGAGAAGAATCCCAAAACACCCTTTATGTTGAAATCCATTTGATTTGAGTTCGAAATGTAAGTGGGCATACCTTCTTACACTCTTTTTGTTTGATTTAAAAGTAAATTTATCAGATATACGAGGTTACTAACCTCACAAAGACCCTGGGAAAGGGACGCTAGTATATTTCTATTTAATTAGAATAGAATAGTATAGAATAGAATAGAGTTAAGTATTCAAGTCTCCTTCGCAAGTTAATGTCAACTACGTGATACGAAGTACCCAAGTGATCTCAAGAAAACGGTAATTTAATTCTTGTTAGAGTTCTGAACTCGTAGGAATGTAAAATAAACTTGCTTTATCTTAAGTGCCGCAACTACCTACTAATGGACTGTGGATTGCATTTTATATTTTACTTGATAATTTGTTGTTATTTTTAACCGACTTCATTATTGAGAGTGCGATGTTTTTCGAATGTATTTACTCGTACCTACAATATTTTTTTCTAACTTGTCCTATTTATCACGCAGATTTATGTTAACCTTGTAACGGAAATCACACAGTTTCATGTTATTCACACTTTTCCAGTGATATTTAAGTGATTTCACACACATGCATAAATATTCGCAAAATATGCTTTAATTTTTTTAAAATAATACAAGTTAAAAAACACTGGCTATTTATGTATTCCCACTTCTTTGGGACGGTCTACAAGTTGGTGGGCTTGCTCAATAAAATTTCAACATGTAAGGTGTCAATTCGTCTTTATCGTAAGTGATATTGGTTATATATTATTATGTATTTTTTATTATACCTACTTCCTAAATACCAGCTCGGTTTTTAGTATTCCTATTAATTAATGACTTGTTAATTTTATGACATAACATTAAAAAGACACTTTAATCTTTCGAAATTGCAAATTAAATGAATCATGACACCATTAAGTTGTCACAAATCACATCCTAATATACAAATTGAATAGATTTATTTCCTTACAGATAAGCTATTGAGTTTGGCGTGTAATAAGTTATCAAAGTCAAAACTAGATTCTGATATGTATACCTACTAATAATATAAAGCTGAAAAATTTGTTTGTTTGTTTGAACGCGCTAATCTCAGGAACTACTGGATCGATTTGAAAAATTCTTTTAATATAAGATAGTCCATTTATCTAGGAAGGTTATACGCTATATTTCCGCTAAGATGAATAGGAGAGGAGCAGCAATAAAAAATATTGCGAAAACGGGAAAATTACACGGGTGGAGCCGCGGGCGATTGCTAGTCTAAGAATAATCGAGTTGGAATTCTGATTCTGCTTAATTTGTATTATCGGTTTCTACTTTACTTAAGGTTTATTTATCAAGTGTTAAACCAGTAACTGCTTGAGCCGGTAGCCAAACGACTTGTCATGTTCTGAGTAAAGGCTTAGCGTCAAAGTAAACTATAGTAGTGGACCCGCCCTCGCTTCGCTTAATTGTATAATTTAGTTGTTTGGATGATTTTTTTTGGGGTTCGAAAAACCCAAATATGTTACGGACACTTATTTTTTCCAAAATAAAATATAGCCTATGCTACTCATTGATAATGTAGCTTTCTAATGGTAAAAGAAGTTTTAAAATCGGTTTAGTAGTTTTTGAGTTTATCCATTACAAACAAACAAACAAAAATACAAATGTTTCCTCTTTATAACATTAGTGTAGACTAGCAATAACAGTCCTACAGTCCTATTAGTTTGTCAACGTCCATGGAAGGTAGATTACAAACAAAATCGAAATTAGAAGGATTTTAAAAGGATTACTCAAAGTTAGTATTCAAGTTTAATTAAAAAATATCCCGTTTTCCATTGGTTTGTTAGAAGCGACTTTAAAACTAAAAGCCTGTTAGAGTTTATAATATCAGGAAAAGCTTTAAAAAATAATTGGTTGTCTAGTTTAGTTTTAATCTTTTTACTTACGTATGAAATCGTGCATTTGATTAATTAAGTAACATTGTAAGAAAATGACATTGAGATTGTAAAGATTGTAATATGATCCATATAGGTATATCACAGAGGAAAGAATGTATCTGTAATCTGTATACACATACAATTAGAGGAAACAACTTACGAATTTTCTATGAAACCCAGTGCCGCAAAACTCACACATTTACCTACACATTACACACATTATATCCTTCCACATTATAATTTCCGTCGCGACGATTCGTCAAATACAAAAATTAAAATTTACTCAAATTAAATCTACCACAAAATAGCTCATAACAAATTCAATTCAGTTTTAAAAATACTGACTTGGTTTTGTATACGTGTTTACATTCGTTTCATTATTCATGCCAACATTTTTGAAAGTTTCACCTCTAACACGAGTGTGTGTTATTTCAATTAATAAGCCACGTGTAAATATTTCTTTTTTTGTCTTTTTTCAGTCAGCAATCTACAGAACGAGACATTGGGGGTTCTTTCGACAAAAGTCCCTTTCTCTGGGTCTGGCAATGTTTAACCATGGTCTATACGTGTCGAAATCGGCTGGTGAACTCCTTTTTGATGGTTACGAAGACTCTCTCCTTGATCTAGCTAAGAGTTTGCCGGCTAGTGAGACTGGGGGCGCTCCCCCTGTCGACCGCTTTGGATTGTTTTATGGGGTAAGTTTCCTTATCAATCCCTACTATTATAAATGCGAAAGTAACTCTGTCTGTCTGCTACGCTTTCACGCCTAAACCACTGAACCGATTTTGATGAAATTCGGTATGGAGATAGAACTGAACATGGGGAAGGGTATAGTATACTTTTTATCGCGTTAAAGCCGCGCTATATAACTGAATTCCACGCGGGAGAAGACGCGGGTGGAAAGCTAGTTCTGAAATAAAATAACCGCAATTACTTCGTTGCCAACCTAATAATTACTAGAGAACCACGTAGACGTTGTTCAGTAATATATTTCTTCTCTTTTTACCCGACCCTGACAAATTGGGTGGCATTGAATACATCTCGATTTTAAAAGTGACGTATGCTATAAATTTTGTGAAAATAGCTCCCCAATTTTCAGGAATTGGGTTTGTTTTTTTTTTCTTATTAATGATTCCTAGTTTTGGTTGATCCTTCAGTTTTCAATATCACTTTATTTAACATCAACTACCTATACTTAATTTCAGAGAAACAACTCCATGGATACCGATGGATACATGGAAACATCGACGGGAACCGAACGCGGGACGCTTCCTGGCCAGATTCGGCGGTGGAATCATTTGGACTATGTGCCTTATTATGAGGGGGAATGCTCTAAGGTAAGAAGACGTCATAGTTACTAAAGCCACGAATTGAAAGTCAGAATTTAATTATGTTGGTTTTATCTTTATCTCAACTTTATATTTTTGACCCGATTGCGTAAGTAGGATTATTATTAGAGTATATGCTAGTATATGTATGTTTGTCATTTGTCTCAATTTAGAGAGTAACATAAGCTATTTTTAAAAATACCCCCCAGAGCAGTCGAGTTTTTGTGTCTTATTGAATGATTTTACTAAAAACCTATTGATGATATTACTAAAGACCTATCCTTTCAAAACACGGCAGAAAGAAGTAAAATTCGTTGCTCTGTGTTTTAAAATGATCCCAAAAAACCGCAGACATTCCAAACAGGACAGAAATTTGAATGAAGAATTTCAAGTTCTAATGTCATGAGTCAATTATCTATGTGTACTATGTGTAGCGTTCTTAAAAAGACCATTTCTTTTCCAGCTAGCGTGTCAATTATCTATGTATGACAATACGTATAAGGTTGTGTTTAGTGTTCTTAATAATACCATTTCTTTCTCAGCTAGCAGGTAGCGCTGGAGAGTTTCTGCCTCACAATCTAACAGAACAGAGCCAGTTGGTCCTCTTCATGCCGGATCTATGTCGTACAGTCTACCTGGAGTATGAAGAGAGCGGCCAACGCGGCGGCCTACCGTACCACAAGTACGCGCTCACCGAGACCAGTTTTGATAACTGTGAGATTTGATGCTCTGCATGTTTTATGCAATTGTCTGTTTTCGAAGCTGTACAGGGTTGAGATTTCTTTGAAGCTGGTATCTTAAAGGACCTTAAGCAATCTGGGAGACCAGGGCTTACAATTAACCGTTTATTTTTAAATTTAAAGTGAAAATTATCTAAATAACGCAGACATATTTAATTGCAATAATTTGTTTTGATACATGATCTAACCATCTTATGGGTCAAGCTATAAGTTTCTTACCGTCTTGTTCGTTACCAGAGTTTCTACATATTATTTGACTTCATTTGGGAGTCTTTCAGACCGCTAGTGTTTTATCATTTTAACTTATAATCCTGACCTAAAGTTTATCAAAAGATGCATTTGCTTTGACTTGGAAAAATCCTAACTTATACTTGTGACGATATCGGGCGGAAAGGGATGGTGCCACTGCCAGCTTGTTTCCTAGTCCCATTACATAAAATACCTAACGTCATCTCTTTTCCCAGCTTCATCAGTCCGTAACACATGCTTCTGTAACGGCGAGTGTGGATTCAGCGGCGTAATGAACGTGTCAGCGTGCAGATTCGGGTCTCCAGCCTTCATCTCCTTGCCACACTTCCTGTATGGCGACCCTCGGCTTCGAGAGCTGGTGAACGGCATGGATCCAGATCCAGAGAAACACTCCTTTTACTTCGCTGTTGAGCCTGTAAGTTTGTCTTCTTTAATAGTTGCGAAATTGACAGAGTAATTGGGCGCAAATATCTAAAATTCTCACCAGGGATTCAGGATCCTGGATGACAGTTTGGGAAGAGCAGGAGTCAGCTATAGTTTAGTAAATCTCTAAGGACACGTTAGGCCATAGGTCCTGATTATTATGGCAGTCGTCAAGCTACATCAGAGATCATTTAGGAGTACATGTTTAGCCATCTTTCCTGGTTGTTATCGTCAAATATTAAAGCTCCTAAGGCCGTTGTCTGATAATAGGACTATCCACACACCTCTTTACCTATCCACACTGGAGCAACGTGGTGGAGTATGTCCTAAATCTCCTCAGTTAAGAGAATTGACTCGTGATCAGGAGTCATTAAAGTTGTGACACCATGCTTATTTTTTGTCTCTTTCTGTCACCAGAGACTAGGTATACCGTTGGATGTGACAGCGCGATTTCAGTTCAACATCGCCATCGAACCAACGGAACATATTGCGTAAGTATATTGAAGTATATTGTAATCGAAGGCCCAAGAACTAGGAACAAAGGATAAATAGAATGGTCTATGCAACTCACCAAGTTGGTTCTAGTTTGAATAATACTAAACGATACCTCAAGGTAGACCAACAGCGATGCACTTGATAGTTCTCCATAAAGTTGTCAAAGGTGTGTGAAGTCTGCCAATCCGCAGTAGGCCAGTTTGGTGGACTATGGCCTGTACCACACTGTAAGAGGAGACCCGAGCCCAGCAGTGGGATAGTCATGGGTCGAGATAATGATGATTTAAAAGGTAATATATCTTTTAATCTCTTCCAGGATCTTCGAAAACGTCCCAAAGATGCTCTTCCCAATATTCTGGGTGGAACAGAGTGTGAAAATAGAGGAGCAAATTCTAGCAGAACTAAGGACAGTGCGAGCTATATTGGACTGGGGAGGGACAGTTTGCGCTTGTTCAGCGTTACTTTTTGCCGGACTCCTTACTATAATAACTTGGTGCTCTAGAAAGCAGTACCAACCAGAGGTGAACGAGAAGGATGAATCTGAAGTGAAGTTGAACCCCATATGAGGGTGAACGGATGTAAATAGTATTCATTTTGTTACTACGAAAGACAAAAATGTGGAAAAATCTAGGGAAGTGTAAACTGTAAATGTTCCTTTTTAATCCGCATGGTGGCGCTATTGTGGACGTTGAACAATTTTTACTCGCTACCTCCAAAATATTAAAAATTTTACGTTGATCCAAGTGATTTTGAACCTTATTTTTATAAGCTTAAAAATATTATTCTCAAAGGCACAATTTATGAAACAAAATTTAAACTAAGTATTGGGTAATTTTTTCATTTGAGTAAAAACGAGATGGGAAATAATTATCGTAAAGACATTTATTTATGTTGTTTAGGAAGAAAGTAACATATCTGTAATATAAAATATATCATTGTATGTAGCCGTTAAAAGTTTGGTTTACGACTAGTGTTTTTTACGCGCGTATAATCTCGTCTTTGAAAGCGCATGTAAGCACGTATAGGCGGGGCTTTTGACACACGCGCAACTTGTACGAGCGTTGACGCGCTTCTAAACTCGTATCAATGTTGATACTGACAGAACGACATTACCGGTTCGAGCAAACGTCGAAATATGACAGTTTACGCGCGTCCGGTTGTTTGAAGCGCGTATGCTGAAACGACCGTATATGCGCAGAAAAATACGCTAGTCTGAACCAGACTATGATATTAAAGTCGCGATAATATTTAAGACAAATAAGTTTGTTTGTTTGATGGGTTATGTTTGTTTGTTTGTCACGTGATATTATAAGTATTATCATTATTCCGAATTAAAGACAATGTAAATATTACATAATGACAATAATATTTTAAGATCTCATTGTTAAGGAACATTGAAGTATCATGTAACATTTGAGGGGGAAGTGAGGGGGCATTTTTGAAAAATGTGGGATTTGGGGGAATAGGAGAAGTTAGAGGGAGTGGGTGTTTAATTTGTTGACAGGTGTAAAAGTTTACCAGAGGATTCGTTCAGCAGTCGAAATTTTGGTTTTCTTCTACACGTAAACTTTAACTATACCAAATCATATAGTTGTCTGGGCGTGCATTATTGTTAAAAATTACGTCTTAGAGTTGAGCCCGTCACATATTAATTAATACAAAGATAAATAAGTACCTATTGTTTCAATGTTCCTATTAACATGACTTTTTTTTTTGATAATAATTATGTTTTGACATTTATGCTAATGTTTTAATAAACTATCAATAACTACTAAGGGAGCGTTCAAGTATTACGTAACCCCCATGTAACGCACCGTAACGTTTTTCTCTATCTTTATCTAAAAAAATGCCTTAGAATAATTATATTCCCTAATTTTTTTTAATAAAAAAAAAATACATAACGCGTTGTTCAAATCACCGCCTCGCACTTATGTAACGCATCGTAACGTAAATTGCGTTATGTAATACTTGAACGGCCCCTTAGTGGTTAATTAACATGAACTCCATAAATGTATTTAATGCATGCTTTTACAATTATTTTATCTAAAGTGTTATTATTGTAATTAATTAAACTAATTACACATGTCATAATAATTCCGGTTTACATATATAACTGTGTAAATATAATTATTAATTAGCTTTACTAGGTAATCATAGTCATATACGATAGTTAAGAATAAACCTACCGACATGTTTTTTTTAATATAAAAAGAAAACATACATTTTTTTAACTTGTCCTATTTATCACACAGTTTTTTGTAATCTTTGTAACGGAAATCACACAGTTTCATGTTATTCACAGTTTTCCTGTAATGTTTAAGTGAATTCATCACTTAAACTTGAATTTTCATAAAAATTACTTTGAAAATTATTTTTTTGTTTATATATATTTTTTTAATTGCAATCATTTTTATATTTTTATAAATTAAACAATTTTTGTAAACATTGAGTAATTAAAAAGTTATAATATTTTCTTAATCATTTTTATATTTTTGTAAATTAAACAAATTTTGTAACCATTTGAGTAATTAGTAATCATTATATAAAGAAATAGACATACAAACATACATACATACATACGGTCGGGTACAAATGCAACTTTACGATCATAAAATTACTTTTGCCCTCCGATTTTAACGTCCATTCTTTTATGACTATTTAATTAATGAGCAGTTTATTAGACATTATTTAAATAAAATAAAGTTAAGGTGTAAAGCATGCTGTAATAATAATTTTATTAGTATATTATTAATTAATAATTGTGCCATTACTTTGTTTTATAATCGAGCTTTGCGCATGACTTATCTTATAGTTTAGGTTAATACATTTATTATTATTACTTAGTGCCAGTAAAGTTATTAATTTTTTTATCGGATTTTATTTTTTTTTAACTAACCTAGCACTTTTTAAAATTCTTTTAATTACAAATTGCGTTTCCAACCCTGAAATATTTCGTCATTTCCTATGTTACCTAAAAATTTTAATTTTTATAGAAAAGCATTTTAAGATTTTGAAAAAATAAGATACATTTATTTGCTTGCTATTTTAACCAATATTTTTACTTTAGAAGATAAAAGACAGAAAAGAAAAGGGAACACAGAAAGAAGACACGGAAAACAGAAAAGAGAATAGGAATTATTAAGGTCGCAAAAAGAATTAGTAAGGTTCTGATAGCAATTTTCTATTAAAATTCTAATCATCTATTTACGTCTTAGTAACTAGTAACTCAACAATGAGTCTTTTTTTTAAATATAAATAACATTAAAGAATTTAATAGTAACAGTATGTATGTACATAAAGTATATACAGGGGGGGGTCAGATATTTATGGACGTGACTGTACATACATAGTGGTAATGTTATGTTGATGTTAACAATAAATAATTTAATTTAATAATTAATAATTTAAAATATAATA
>LGAG01000360.1:80018-94189 GCA_001278395.1 Lerema accius
TACGATTATTCTAAGAAGTAATTAGGTACAAGCGAAATAGTAGGTACGCCGATGAAATCACTATTTAGGTTGACTAAGATCTGTTAAATATAATTTTATGGTCCATAACAACACTCTCAAATTATCTACGTTTAATGTGTACCCAAATTAAAGAATTAGAGGAGTCGTAACGATTTTTGACGGGACTTATACTGGCATGTAGGTGATGTAATAAGGAGTAATTTGGCTACTTTTTTTTACCTTTATCTCGGCATAGGTGTCCCGAAGCGAAGCGAGGACGGGTCCACTAGTATTGGAATAAAACAAAAAACATTTGCCATAGCAAATTGGAGGTTTAAGAACTCATGTGCAGCGACGTGTGTCGAATGGACATCGAGGTGACATGAAAGGGCCCGCTAACGGGAATTCCACGGAAATTGGACAGTTATGGAACGTGTGAGTGGCGGTACTAATGTGTCAACTGTATGTGACCCTAATGTGGGCGATGGTATACAATTGTTATTCTACTCATGAACCTAAAGCAGGGATAGCTCAGCAATTTCAAAGTCGATCTCCCAAACGAGAGCTCCTGGATTCGAACCCGGTACATCTAAATTTAGGAAAAGTTATGTGCGTAGAAACCAATTATCACTTGCTTCGGTGATCAAACATCGTGAGGAAACCTGCACACCTGAGAGTTCTCCATAAACTTCTCAAAGGTGTGTGAAGTCTGACAATTCGCATTAGACCAGCGTGGTGGACTATGGCCTGTTCACTGTGAAAGAAGACTCAAGCCCAGCAGTGGGACAGATATGGGTTGTAAAGATGAAACATAGTAAAAACGATAACTGCAAGCGGTAATAATATGTCTATAAAAACATTTTATGGCTATGTTAATTAAAAACCATTTAAAAGTTAACTGTTAACACTCAAGCCTATGGGTTACTGGTGAATTGTGTCAGTTAAGATAACCACGTTATCTAAAGCGGTTACTGTTGGATCAAGATTAATTTAACTAATGTAGATTTCCTAACGTTTTACGTGTTTCCGCGGAAATATACAAGAACTATGAATAACACAGTTAATTACATAGTTAAATATTTTTATAGACGTACTAGTGGACCCGCCCTCGCTTCGCTTCGGTGTATGTTTTTTCAATATGGCTGACCACGTCAACTGTCAGTCACGACTGATTTACCTAATTAAAATCAAGCCTAAATGGCACCGCGAGTTCAGGATTATTTATGTATTACATTCATTGTTTTATCAAATCATTATAGACATATACTATTCTTGGGATATTTAGTTAACTTTACTAGTCATAAGGAAAAAACGTATATCTCAGTAAAGGTCAGAGGTTACTGTAATCTTACAAACAAACCGACATTCAAACTGATTACGAGATTTACTAACGCGCTATTTATAGTTTTTGTCTCAGTTTAAAGTGGCTTTTAAGATAATGAAATGAAATTGAAATTATAACGCTAACACACTTATATCCCCGCAGTAGGATTTCCTGTGTCACGGGTGGCATGGACAACATTAATAACACATCACTAACACCAATCACCCGAAAACAAACATTTATCTGTCACATAAATATCTGCACTGGGAATCGAACCCGGGACCCCTCGCTTAGCAGGCAGGGTCACTACCAACTAGGCTACGGGGTCGTCAAATTAATTAAGTTAAAATCAGAAAATTAAAGAGGTTATAGCACTACATGGTGCTGATATCGAGATAGGTACTTCGTGGGACCATCCAATTAGAGTTATTGAAACACCGTCATAGCAAAAGTTGTTCAATATTGATAAATGAAATGGTTTTATTACTCATAAAACTTCTATTTATTAAACTAACAAGAAAATGCACTACATGTTGAAATCATAAATCTGTCAATTTTCCCAATGACAGCTGATTCTGATATTTTTTTCTTCATTACGCCTTCTCTCCTGCCAGTTTTTTATCTTAGTTGATGAGCATTTACTAAGAACCAAAAAAAATAAGATCAGAAATACTATAAATGGAAACCTAAGAGGTCAAACACAACAGATAAAATATATTATTTAAACAACATCCGGATTTCCAATTTTAATATTATTTTAATCGATTACGAAACTCGATAACAACAGGAAATAGTTATCAATCGCTAATTGCTCGGAAATTCCTGGAGATGTCGCATACATATCTGCTATCTGCGATGACTCGCTGCAACGAAGCCGCTATCTGAGATTCGTGGAAATGACATAATGACTTAGAAATAGGATCTCAAATGTACAGTTTCGTATATGATACAAGCGTCATGTCGGCGTTTTATTTCGCTATTCTGTTCTAGTTAAAACTAGTGTCTGGCCGAAAGTTGTTTTATGACCGAAACCGAATTTCGGCAACGGTCTCAATTTCGGCCGAAACCAAAACTTTCTTACAAGGATCATTTTGAGGGAAAAATAAAAAAAAACACGTTATTGTAATCAGTCAGTCTTTATTTTTTTGACATTTACATTTATTATTAATCAATACAGCAACCCTTATTTAAGAAAAAAAAATTAGTTAAGCCTCAAAAATACTCAATAGGTATTTATTTCAGTAGAGTCTATCAATATTATTATTTATTAAACATAAGATTATGTAGCTACTTAAGGAAACTATAAAGTGCTACTAAATAACAAACTTGTTAGAATCTTGGTCAAAATTTGACCAATTTACGTGTACCTAACTATACTTTATATTAGTTTATATATAGATCTGTTCGACATCCCTATTCAGATGACAACAGTAAATGTCAGAGTTACAATATAGAAGTGTGAGTTTTGTTTTATTTAATTATTGTGTTGTAACACAGTAGTAGTTATAAATACAATTTAGGTTCATATATTTCTTCTCTATATAAACTTTAACTATGCCATGTCTCAAACTCGTACGTTACTTAGTAGTAGGTACCTATTAAAATTACAAGATTCTATTATAGATAGTTTCCTAAGAGATTCTATTTAGCCAACCTTAAATTTTAAATCTCAGACCAAATATAATAGACTCATTGTTCAGAACAAAAAAGTGAGGTAATTTTTTTCTTTTTTTACGATCTGATATGTCACCGACCACGGTCTGCCGAGAAATGTACCGGGAAACGTTATCATTTGTTATTAACGTTATGTTTTCCCTACTACGCTTTTTTGTTCCGAAGACTGCGTCTATATTTAGGTCTGTGTTTTTAATATCCAAGCACGTAATAGAAACATGCATATGAACTTAATTAAATCATAATTAAACAAAACATTACGTACGTAGAATACAATTTTATCACCACATTGGCTATTTATGGAGAATTCTATTGTTAA
Source organism: Lerema accius (assembly GCA_001278395.1). Taxonomy (NCBI): domain Eukaryota; kingdom Metazoa; phylum Arthropoda; class Insecta; order Lepidoptera; family Hesperiidae; genus Lerema; species Lerema accius. The sequence continues at coordinate 83,336 of LGAG01000360.1, forward strand.
CAACTTTATAACCTTGGAGAATAATGTTTCTCCATTTACGGCCAGAAATATCATCTTCAAAAGACTACTTTGAAATGTCTAGACATATTTACAAACATAGTCCTTGTAATCCGATTTTTTTAACTTGTCTGATTTTAAAAACTAAAACAATCATTTTCGAAGCAGTTTTTGAAATATTTAAGCATAATATTGAAGTGATGAAATGATTATACATCACTGGATAAGTGTGAATAACATGAAAATGTGTGATTATGGTAACGATATTGGAAAGGTTACGAATCACTGATCTAAATTTTAGCACTTTCCGATCATAATGTGTATATACTTCGTTTTGTTCGTCGTGATTTGAAAGGTAAACAATCTTACAGTGTCTTTTTTATGTAATTATCGATTTAAAAATATGACAGACACAAATTTAAAAAAACTAAAGAATAAACAATAATTTAATGTTAAAGTAAATTTCTGTATACTTCTAAATATTTTTTAAATTAATGAAATAAATAAAAGTTGTGCCAAGATTGTTTACCTTTTAAATCACGATGAAAAAAACGAGGTATAGAGTCCCTTCAAAAGCTCTACCGCATTGTGTCGGGTCATTGACTCTACATTTGTTTTTTTACTTTTTTTTTGCAAGGTCTTACTGCAATATCTCCATTGTATTGCATCACATAAGGAAAACTTTACACGCAAGTGTATTTTATCCTAGAACCTTTGGATAATGAAAATAAAATCTTTCGTTTTGGTAAACCACAGAAAAAATATATAGACAGAGACTTCGGAACAAATGAGCGTAGTAGAAAAAAAATAACGTACTTATCAAATTGCAACGTTTCCCGGTACATTGCTCGACAGTCCGTGCTCTGTGACATCGTCAAATCGTAAAAAAAAGAGAAAAAATGACTTCATTTTTTTGTTCTCAAAACTCAGTCATTTGTACATTTTTTGGTCTGAGTTGTAAACATACATAGAATACATACATTAAAAATACTTACGCGATCGGTTAAAAAGCTTTAACAATTAATTTTACCTTTGTACTCAATCGATATTTAACTAAACACTTAACTGAACTTGAATATTAATGCTAATGTCTAGCGCAGTATTTATTATTACTGAAAGATTAATTGGAGTTATGAATTGATTATAAAACTTAATTTGATTGCACGCCGTACGCTAAGTTAAATAACTTAAATAGTAACCTCATAATGGCTATGGTTTTCGTAGAACTTGTACCTAGGGTTATCAGACGTCGTTTAAATTAATACTTGTAGGTATACTAACTATATAGTCTTACTTGGCATACTTATTATAAGTAATTCTATTTTATGTATAAAAATCTATACAACTGAACAAAATTGAAGTGTCTGTTTGTAATATTAAAATAGCCGCTTTTTACTAAATGCATAGGTACGAAAATTTTATTTTTATTTTTGTCTGTTTGATCCGGCTAATCTCTGAAACGGCTGAACCGATATTGACGGGATTTTCACTGGCGAATAGCTGAAGTAGAAAGGAGTAACTTAGGCTTAGGTTTACCTTCGTTTCGGCATAGGTTTACTGAAGCGAAGCGAGGGCGAATCCACTAGTGTATAGTAAAATATGCAAATCTCGCGACAAACTCCTTACATTATTTAGAAAATTGTATAATACATAAATTGACTGGCTTGATTTAATTTAAAATTTATTTTCTTTTTAGGGCAACCAAATAAAGGCTAGTTTAAAAAAAAATTTTTACTATTCATTTATTTTTTAACAATATTATTTTGACACTAGTGGACCCGCACTCGCTTCGCTTCGGTGTATGTTTTTTCAATATGGCTGACCACGTCAACTGTCAGTCACGTTAGTTAGAGAAGTCCCATACAAACTTTAAATTCTAATTACTTTTGATAGAGTGGACTGTTTTATATAAAATAAAGCCTAAATAACGCCCCGAGTTCAGGATTATTTTTGTATTTCATCCATTGATCTGTGAAATCAGCCGTTTTTACGTGATGCTTTTTCAAACACACAGACAAACAGAGTCTTCCCAACTTTCAATTTTATTATAATGTAAGATAAGATTAGTATATGGCAACCCTATAAAGCTCGTTATGGGAAACGACCACATTATAGTACATGTTACAAGTGCCTTAAACGGCGTGGTGTGGTCGTTTACTAACAGACTAACACTGTATTTAAATATGACTTAACTGCAATCATCAATAATAACTGAAGGGTTCTAAGAAACTATTGGTTACGAATATTGGAGCGGGTTTTTAAACTTCTTTTTAAATGACGTTTTTATTACTTGTTAATAAGAAAAAGAACTAAAGTTTAAAGAGTGCAAAATTTCAAGTCCCTGCTGTTAACCGTTGAGGAGTTCAATCGTCTGGAGCCAATCCTGGTAGGAGCCAATCCTTATCATAAACATGCATTGTCATCAGGACTGGACCAGTGTGTAACATTTTAGCTCAATCGGACACCAGGAAGTAGGTGAAATTTGGCTTGCAAGATTTGATTTCAAACACCGGGAAAGGTGAAACTAAATAAAAGCTTGTAATAATAGCGTATAGTTTTACCTTTCTACAGAAACAAGTGCTCTACGTGAAACATTTGAAATCCTTCGTCTAAACATTACTCAGACGATACTTGCAACACATGTTAAACAAAGTTACGAACGATGTCAGTGGGGTCAAGAGTTTACAGGGTTGTCATTAACTAAAATATTTAAATTACAAATACACAAAAAAAAATTGCATAGACGTCTGTACCTGAACATGTGACAAATTTTGACAAAGTTACGAACGAGTTTATAGGGATGCCATCATCTAAAATATTTAAATTACAAATATACAAAAACCTGGACAAATTTCGGTTTTTGTCCCAAATATTAATAAGGAAAATATTGTTAATTTTTGTGCAGATTTCTTTCTTTTGATTTATTATATTTTTTAACTTTTTAGATTTTCAATAATACAAAATATCTCCGGGTTTGAAACGGAATAAAATAATTAATTATATTAACGATAATGAGAAAATATTACATCAGCTACTTTATTTTCAACTAATAATTTTGGTTTAAACCACTTTAAAATTGGTTGACAACTAAAGTAATTACTAAAATTACAAAAATAAAAAAAATTACAAACTCGATATATTATTTCATCCATCCAGAAAATATTATTTCTGGATTATATTTATTATTATTATTAAAAAATATATATTGTCTGTTGGACAGATATTGGAGAATTAAATAGTCACTTGCAACTTTTTTTTTAATATTCTACTACTTTTTTTAAAACTCTGTTAGTGTAAGATTGTTCATTTATCGAGGAAGGCTACATGCTACGTAACATCAAGCTAAGATGAATAGGAGAGGAGCAGCAATAAAAAATATTGCGAAAACGGGAAAACTACGCGGGCGATTGCTAAAACTGTATAAAATCAAAGGTCGCCAGTGTAAAATACAAATTACGTGAATTATCCCACTGTTTAACTATAGGGCTTTTTAAAATAAACTGAATTCAACACGCCTCTACGCAACTTGAACCACATTACGTATACGAGATCGTAAGAGGAATTTATAGATATGACGCTGCAGCCCAGATCACCAATTATATAGTGAAGTATTGCGTCTAGTCTAATAAAAATCGTTCATTAAGATATAACGCGGCTCTAGTATAGATCAAAGAACGATTGCTATCCGTTTAAATTATGTTTACTTTTGAATAGGGCTGGTATTTTTTACAGTTTCTGCAGATTTGTCCTACAATTATGTCCGGACAACGTAGGGACAAGGTAAAAAAGGGACAGTTTTTGTGTCCGGGTAATACCGGTTAATTAAAAGATAAGCTATAAAGTAAAACATAATTATTATTCATAAAAATAAACACTAATTTGCTGTCGCAAACCGCATTATCCTTATTTTCCTCTTGCCCTTAATTAACCACAAAACGCGCCTATTAATAAAACGTTAAATAATATTTAGTTATTTATTACTTTCAAATGTTTAATGTTACGTTTATGTTATTATAAGTAATTTCAAAGTTGCTGTTTTAGTTAGAAGTACTGACAGGCCGTGCTCTGTGACATACGTCAAATCGTAAAAAAAGAAAATAAATGACTTAATTTTTTTGTACTGAAGACGCAGTCTATACATTTTTTGGTCTGAGGTAACAAAGTTTTGTCCCAAATTTTTTGTCCTGGGACAGAAGTTTAGTTAAAGGCAACCCTAATTATGCAGTAGGTTGGTACGTAGGCATAAGTGGCGGTGGTTTCTATGAATCTAATGAATATTAATACTCACGATAGCTTTTAGTATCAATTAAAGTAATTATTTTATGTTTTTTATGTAGGTTAGCTTTAGACATGTTACTTGAATGTTTAAAAAAAATCATTGTTACCAGCCAGTCTTACTTAATATCGATATTTAAATAATACCTGTAACATAATTATTATAAATAAAAATTTAAAAAATATGTCCACAATGATTGGAAATTAATTTGTTTATCAGCAATGTGTAGGCTGATTTAACATCTATTATTATCTATACTAATAATATAAAGAAGAGTTTGTTTGTTTCTTTGAACGCGCTAATCTCAGGAACTACTGGACTGATTTGAAAAAATCTTTTATTGTAAGATAGTCAATTTATCGAGGAAGCATATAGGCTATATAACATCACGCTAAGATGAATAGGAGAGGAGCAGCAAAAAAAATTGTTCCAGAAACGGGAAAATTACGCGAGTGGAGCTGCCGGCGATTTCTAGTCTTTCATAATTTTTAAAGGGTCCTAATTAATTACTTTTCTACAATAACACTCAACATGGCATACCGTACGTAACTTTTTTCTTCACATAACGGCATCTTTTTTAAAGCGGCGCGACTTTTCAGAGTAAAATGAAAGATTTTAATATTATATTAAATTACATCGGTATATATACTATATCAAGCGTGTAAAAATCCTTGCAAAGATTGAACTCTGCATTTGCCAAGGCTAAAACGATTATGGTGGCGCCTCAGTTCATAATAAACCCATAAATGATACATAAACTTTACGATTTATTAAATAAAATTTATGTAAGTCCCTACTTTAAGGTTAAATGACTGGCTGTTTCGATTTACGTAGTCAGAATGCCAAGGGGCCTAGCTAGGGTTCAATTCCTAGTAAAGCGAAGAATTTTAAAGACGAATTTTAGATTAATGTTCTCGTTCTGAATGTATGTCTGTTTCTGTGTTATCGATGGCTCCCTCAACCCAGGGGATCTTAAACTGTGGGGCTGTTTGTATTACTAGCTGCCCAGGCAAACTTCGTACCGTCTCAGAATTCATAGTAATAATAAAATAAAAGCTGAACATGGTTATTCCCTGGACTTCCACAAATAATTTAAAACCAAAATTAACCAAATCGTTCTAGCCAGTTCAGAGTTTTAGTGAAACTAACGAACATCAATTGATTTCTTTATATTATGTATATTATTAACTATGTATTTCTTGCGATTTTGCTTGCGTTTCATACTTTGAGTGGGTGACTTTTCAATAGCTAGGTTTTAATTTTCTGAGGGCACCTATTGCTTATATTACAAATAACAAGTAGGTGATTAGATTCTCTCTACAACTGAGAGTAATTGTATTTTTGTTGATAGGACTTTCTATTCCTGCAAACATCTTCAAAGTGTACCTACCTACTCGTATTGCTTTCAAATACGGGCATAAACTTAGAATATATCGATCGAATCCCCTGAAAGGTAGCTGAGCTATTTCTGGCGCATTCCTGGCTTCTGAATCGACAAGGATTTGTTCCTCTTACGCTTTGTTGCAAGCATTCGATTCGTAACGGCTAGATTGTAGGGCTATTTCAAGAGCACTATAAACAGCCGTTTTAACTCTTTGAACAACTCGAGTTGTGATTGTCGTGGTACTAGTAACTAACAAGTTTTGCCTGATCAAATGGGAGGTACCTATAAATAATGCAGTTTAATTATTACTATACACTCATAGCCATTTGACGATGATTAAACAAAAAAGTTTAGGTGCTTTTTAATCTGTCACACGCCTAACAACGAACTTGTGACATATCAGACCAAAAAATAAAAAGACTCACTCTTTGGAACAAAAAAAATGAGGTCGGAAAAAGTAACGTAAATAAAAAATGATAACTTATCCCGGTACAGTGCTCGGCAGACCGTGTACTGTGGCCTACGTCAGATTAAAAAAAGTGACCTTACGTTTTATATTCCGCAGAGTATATAGGTACAGTCACCTTCAAAAATATCAGACCCCCCTGAAAATCAAATTCCCGGTGTCCGAGACCCCTAGGGGGAATCAGATATTTTTGGACGTGACTGTGCATATTTTTTGGTCTTACCTTAACACCTTCAAAGCAACTGGTCTATCACCTAGCTAGGCTATATAAAGTAGTTTTTATTTTTGTAATTTTTATGTATACGTCTTGTTACAAGCTTTTATTTAGTTTCGCCTGTCCCGGTGTTTGTAAACAAATCTTACAAGCTAAATTTCAACCACTTCCCGGTGCCCGATTAAGCTAAAATGTTACACACTGGTCCAGTCCTGATGACAATGTTTATAATAAGCATGATGTGATACTGCTACCAGGATTGGCTCCAGACGATTGAACTCCTCAACGGTTAACAGTAGGGACTTCAAATCTTGCACTCTTTAAACTTTTCACTTCTTTTTCTTGTTAACAACTAATAAAAGCATGTATTACACTGCGCCAAGATTGTAATAAAATATGTCCCCTTTAATAAATACTTGAATTATCCACTTTTAATTATACATTAAGTACTTTACTCTATTTCGTTCATCCACCTTAAATCTGACAGCTCCAAAACAATAGAATGTTTAAAAGAAATAACCACTGTTACCAGCCAGTCCTACCTAATATCCATATTTTTTTAAATATCTGTAACACATGTTTAAAAAAAAATATATTCACTTGTTTTTCAATCAATACTTGCCCACTTCCAGGACGATTCAGACCCAGAGCTAGACTACGCGAACGACGTGGGTGAAGAGTGGGATCCTATTGAAGAAGAGCCAAGTTCCACCAGCCGACCGTTGGTGGTGACACCGTCCGCCATCACCCGGCTCGATCGGCCCAAAGAGCCAGTCGATTCCGCCATTGATGCTATCGCTGCTACTAATGAACGACCCAGGATCTTGGATGACCGTAAGTGGATTGTTTTGAATCTAGCTGCCTTATTCTTGGGGATTCTTTTGGTAGGGATTTTTGTGACTTTTAAATGCACTAAAAGTGAGTGCTGTTTTTCGCAGTTTTTAGGAAATAGCGTAACCGCGGACAGATGAGTTACTATTTTTTTACACACCAATTTTCAACGGTGCCTCAAATTCATATACACCCAAGAGGCGATCTTCGATGTCCCAATATTACCATGACCAATGTTGGCCTTCAAAATGTCTTAAGTACTTCAGAAGTAGTAATTCTTAAATGCTTGTTCTTTAGTTTCTTTTAAAGTTCTTTTTTTAATTCTGTATCCTCTCGTTTTTTGTTCTCAAAACTTGCCTAAAACTAAGAACCAATTATGCTCCCCAATTTATGTTCAGTATCTAATAACTGTACTTTTCGTTGGCGACTAGAAATAAATAAGTAAATGATGTTATATTACAGCCCAGTCTACACCGGAAGGTCGTCTAGCTCTCCGTAGAGCCGCGATGGCGAACATGGGGACCGTGGTCCGCACTGGCAAATGTATCACGCCGCAACCGCGGTGGCTGTCCGTCCGCAAGATGGCGCCGGCTGCTGATACTGTGTATGTACCCTCTAACGACGTTAGTAACTATAGCTGGGCCATTACAAACGTGCAGACTACGTCATCAATCATTTTATCATATCTCTCGTTCACACCTATAGGTATATCGGAACTCTCACTCCCACATTCCAGCGAGAGAATCGATATACCTATAAGTGTGAACGAGAGATAATGATAAAATGATTGATAACGTAGTCTGCACGTTTGTAATGGCTCTACTATAGTGGACCCACGGATACAGATACATTCTTTGCTCTGTGAGTGGATCCGTAGAGCGAGGACCGCTTCGCTTCGGTGTATCTTTTAGATTACCATAAATACATACTATTGTTTTTTCAACATGGCTGACCACGTCAACTGTTAGTCACGTCAGTTAGAGAAGTCCCATACAAACTTTAATAACTTTTGATAGAGTGGACTGATTTAAATAAAATAAAGCCTAAATAACGCCCCGAGTTAAAGATTATTTATGTATTACATCCATTGTTCTGTCAAATCAGCCGTTTTGGCGTGATCCTCTTTCAAACACACAGACAAACAGAGCCCCCCATCATTCAATTTTATTACGTAAGGAGATGATAGCTTGTAATGGCTTAGCAGTAATAGCTTGAATGCTGGTCTCTCGAGCTCCTGTGTTCAAACCAGGCACGCGCTTCTAATATTCAAAAAGTTATTTATTTATTTATTTGCTTCGATGATCAAACATCGAGAGGAAACCTGTACACCTGAGAGTTCTTCATAAAGTTGTCAAACTTGTATGAAGTCTGTCAATCCGCACTAGGCCAGCGTGGTGGACTATGGCCTGTACATACACACTGTGAGAGGAGTCCCGAGCCGAGCAGTGGGACTTACACCAATTGGTGTTTGCTTTGCATTTCCTAACTTTTATATTGGTTAAGAGCACTATGAATACCATTATTATCCCTTAAATCTGTCGTTAAACTAATCTAGACCATAACTGTAAGTAAATAAAGTCTATATTGGTACAGGTACATGCCACCATGCGTGCAGTTGCATCGTTGCGCATCTGACGCAGGTTGCTGTTACAGTGAAGGCGACATTTGCGCACCAATAGAGGGCACTTACGTCGCTATACCATTCTTTGTGAGTATAACAAACAGAGTATATACATTTCCTTAACTTTCAGGGTACATGGGCACCTTCACCTAGTCCTCATAGGGGCCTTGAATGGCTAACAAAATTTGCTTTTAAATCTACCGACAGTGACTAAGCCCAGAAAGATATTAAAATGTATACCTAATTTGTTACCTATTCATTATTTTCAAACAGGGCCCCAAGTGTGTAACCACGGGCCTCAACCTGCCCATACAGTTCTGACGGTACAATTTTTAAGAGACCCTACAAAGCATAATATCCCGGGTTCCATTCTCAGGATAATCAAAATAGCTCTTGCCATTTTTGCACTACAAGCAACATGACTCGAGGGTTGTAAAGAAAACCAATTTGATAGCTAAAAATTTACTTTTTCTTATTTCAGTTAAACAACGCATACGGAAACCTTTCAGTAGTCCGAATGGTATTCTTCAACCACACGAAATGCGCATGCGTAGCACGAGAATCACTACGGAATACTCGTAGAGAACAGAGCGATGATCGGCCTACTAGTGTGCGACAACCTAACGATTGGCGGACGGAAAGTGGACGGCAACCAAATGATTGGCGTACGGAAAGTGGACGGCAACCAAATGATTGGCGTACGGAAAGTGGACGACAACCGAACGATTGGCGTACGGAAAGTGGACGGCAACCTAACGATTGGCGTACAGAAAGTGGACGGCAACCTAACGATTGGCGTACTCCTACTGAAGAGCCACGGCTAGGTGACGAGGTGCAAACTGAACCACCGCAGATGCGGAGGTACGTACTAATAATAATATAATAACCGCTAACACACTCATACGCCCGCAGTAGTATACCCTGTGTCGCGGGTGACATGGACAACACTAATAACACATCACTAGCACATGACCCGAGAACAAACATCTATCAGCATCTATCTGTCTTCTAATATCTCTAATCGAACCCGGGACCCCTCGCTTCGCAGGCAGTTTCACTACCATCTAGGCTACGCAGTAGTCGAATTTGTAATGACCGATATTTCTGACAAATTACTGATCCAGGCAGTTAATACGTAATCTATCGGTTTCAGATGTACATGTCCACGACTATTCCGTAACAACGTGTCGGAAGGCGCGTGTTCTTGCGTCTGCGACTGGTCGGAGGCGGGTCGTCGCCGCGACTGTTTGTCGCTGTCGCGCGGTCGCGAACACTTCGGGCTGAAAGACCGTGTTTGTATCGATCAGGTGAGTTTATACGTAATAAAGATGATATTGACTTAACTGTTTTTTACCCGATTGCGCTAGAAAGAGGGCAATGTTTTTCGACAGTATGTATGTATGTTGTGTAAGTATTGTTATTTCTATGGCATGCTCTAAAGCCTAAATGAGTTGACGATTTTATGGGACGTCATTTAACTCATTTTTATAGTGACACAGGCTATACTTTTTTCAACCTTTTTTAAAACTTAATTTTTTTCCCAGTCATTTTTTTTAATGATTGCCAGTTTATTTATAAGTTCATGTACACGGATAAAGTAGTTGAAACAATTATAAAAGAAATACTTGAGAAGTAATAAAGCAAGCAGTTAACTAACCGATTTTTTCAATCGGCATGTGTATGTTTGTCTATAGCACCTACGTTAAATGGAATCCTAGTGTAAGGTCGGCCGCACATTAGACACGTTTTCGTACGCATACATACGACTAACTTGCATCCAGTGTGCGCGCTCCCATAGTACTTGGAATGTCGGGATCGTTCGTACCTGTTCGTACGTGTCCGCACGAGTAAAATTTGTACGAAAACGTGTCCAATGTACGGCTGGTGTAAGGCACAAAGTTGTCCACATTTGCAATTTACCTTAAGGTATATTCATGTGTGTATGTAGCTTTATTTTCTCGTTATTAGGGCGGCTGCACACCACCTACATGCGAGTACGGCAGTTACGATCGCAAGGCCGGTCGTTGTCCGGGGCGACGGTTCAAACGACGGTACGCGAGGCGGT
>LGAG01000360.1:101587-120449 GCA_001278395.1 Lerema accius
ATTGACCACTGGATGGTCGGAGATTGGTTAAGATTTATATTGCTGGTCGAATGAAGAGATGATGATAGTAAGTTACTGATGATGATTGATAAGTAGGTGAGGTAGCTTTAGAGGAGATATGAGAATGTCAGGCAACATTACAGGAAGCATAATAAAAGCATGATAAATATTTAATAAGTCGTAATATTAAAGCAGGAATATGAGTATGTGAGGTAATGATAAAATGGGGGTATGATAATGTGAGGTAATTCAGATCGAACAAATAAAGACTAGGTAAGGTAGATTTTAAACAACAGCATGAGTAAGTGAGGTAACCGTAGAATTGGAGTATGAGAATGTGAGGTAATGTTAAAGCGGACATATGAAACCGTCAGCCGTCACCGTTTAGGGTTACTAAAGCAGTTACATGAGAATATGAGGAAACCTCGCATCTATTTATCATCTTACACAACAGTGGCTAAGGTAGTAGTACCGTATATAGACCCCGCCATCTCGTGGTGGGCGCACGATAGAAGACTCCTCTAGCGGCAACACTGTGAACTCCCAACACAACGTGTCGATTGGCCAACCCTCCCCGCGAGCTGTTGTCTGATGAGACAAGTAGACGGACCCAAGTTATTAAAACTGTTGAGTATCACTACCGTAAAACATGAAATCGACTAAATTAATAGTGTTACTTAGTAATTTTCGAATCCAATAATGTACAACACTTATTTCGTTTTGAAAATGGACTATGCACAAACACTTTAAGTGGTAATTAAATTTAAAAATTGTATTTCACATAGCTTTTCACGTAGTAAAGTATACGTTTTTTTTAAAGTTCTTACACACTCATCCACACTTATACTCACCTTACAAACTTCCTCACATACTCATTCTCATCCCCCAAAAGCTGAACATCACACCACACTCAGACAGAACCTATAAAAAAATAGTTCCTCCACCGCAGTTAAATTTCCACATACCTGCATCTTTGCTACAACAGAAATAAGTTTAAAAAGCTGATAGCCTTCACTAGTTGGAGGAGACACTGTTACATCGCTTACCATCGGATGAGATACTGGTCAATCAAGCACTACCCTATAAAAAGTAAAAAAAAAAAAAAACAAAACATGAAGATATACCTGCATGACAGCGGTAAGGAAGCCAGTAGGAGCGACGAGCGCGGGCAGCCAACATAGTGCAGGCGGCGCGCGCGGCGCATGCGCCCAGCCTGACAGGTGCGCGCCGCGGAGGAACAACTCGCGACACCACGAGCCCAGCGGCTTCATTGATGGTCGAGCTTTGAGAGAGAGTGTAAGAGTTACACTCTTGTTAAGTTGTCCAACGTTATAGTCCAGTCAAATTAACGTTGTATGTTGGAATAATTCGGATAAAGCTGAACATTGGCACAGATATGTTAAATACGTCATTACAAATAAAATGTCCAAAGTCCCTATCGATCCTATGTTATCCCATTTTATTACTCTTACTAATATTATGAAATAGGTTCCTTTGGGATAAATTAAAAAATTTGTTTAACGTCTTTTTCCTGGGTGAAACCGCGGGCATCGTCTAGTTTGAACATAATTTAGAATTGAATGGATTACCACTGTATCACCTTACAGGTAAGAGGGAACAAAGATTGGGAGAAATATGAGGGAAAACAGCAAAAGATCAGACATTATGAGAGGTGAAGTGATTATCAAGTAAGATACAAAAACAAACCTTTTTGCCAAAACGTCGGCACTCTTCCTTCAAAGATACAGGAGTACATGATTTCCAACATCTCAGACATCACCACCAGACCTTCGATAGCTCGTCTTAACTCCTATAATAATAAAAATAATAATGACGGACTTACAAACATCTAAATAACCTATAAAATAAAGTTTGTAAGTCCTTCACGCTGTAATCGTTAAATGGATTAAGCTGAAACTTGGCACACAGATGGTTTGCATCCAGGAATACGACATAGGATAGATTGTGTCCCGATTATAGGTTCCCTTGGGATGCATCCAATATATTTTTAACTACTCTTCCGCGGGAAAGCCGCGGGCGTCTTCTAAAAAAAAATCCCCAAAATTAAATCAAAATCAAAAATCATTTATTCATAATGTATAAAAGATACACTTATGCACGTATTTTTTTTAATCTACCCCCGTTTCGTAAAGTTGCTAAAAGACAAGAAGAAAGGGGAAAGAAACTCCCCGCACATCTTTTTAAAAAGGGAATAACAATACATAATTTTAATTAATACCCGTAATCCAGCAATAATCCCAGAAATTAGCACGTTAAAGTATCCGAGCTCTTGTAAGAGAGAGACACACATGGGCATCACTATCTCTGGTCCCATCATCCTCTCAGTCGTCTCTACGTCGATACGATTCGGCAGCTTCGCTAGCATCTCTTGAGCTAGCTCGTCTACCTACAGACAGACAGGTAGGTAAATATAATGATGATATTAGATAATTAAAAGTACAATTTGAGTTGTACAGAAATTATTGGATTCGATTATTATAGACGTATTATCGGAAAGTGAAAAACAAATATTCAAAAATGGATAATATTAGATAATTAAATTAGGTACAATTAAAGACGTATTATCGAAAATAATCAAAGAAATAAAGTACATACATGAACAGTAAGGTTTTTTGTCTTAATACCCAATCTCTCACCTCAACGAGAATTTATCAATAAAATAGAAAAAAATCGAAGTGTAAAACAATTAAAATGTGTATTGTACATGTATAATTATAAGTTTCGGTTTCGGCCAAAACTAAAAGCAAGGCCGAAAGGTCGGTTTCGGTTTTGGCCAAAAAACCAGTATCGGTCTGTCCCTAATAAAAATTGAATTAAAACAATGTAAATTAAATTAAATTAATTAAAGTATCTTATTCTGCATTCACCAACGAAAAAATTTATACTATAAACATTATATTTAGACAGCTGAAAATGTTTGACAAAAACATTACATACTTTCTTCACAATACATTTACGATAATCGTTCGCGTTTCTTTCCTACTTAAAGGAAAAATAGAGTACCTAATTGAAGTCCTTCATGTTTACACGTCGTAAATACTTACATATTTACAGATAACTTACCTTTTGATCTTCCCCCCCGCCGCCGCCCCCTCCCCCGGTGGACGCGAGCGCGAACAACGTCGAACACATTATCATTGCGTCCTGAAAACATCGCGCGGAAAATATATACAGGGTGTTACGTATACCAGGGTAAAAATAATAAGGGAGCATTCAAAATTAAAAAATTAAATTAAATTCAAATCATTTATTTCGTCTTAGGAACTAATAGCTCACTTAACGAAATGCAAATATTAGGTAAAACATTTTTTTAAGAATTTTGACGCCCCCCCCCCGCTACGTTATAAATTTTAGTTAACACCCAAATGACCATTTTTACCTAAATAGTTACAATTTTCTCGATTTAGAAGAATTATATTCACTAATTAGTGAGTAATAAAAAAAAACAATTTTACGTAACGTATTATTCGATCTCCTCTCCCCTCTATGTAACACAGCTTATCATTTTACAAGACCCCCCTTCCCCCAAATTGCGTTAAAAAATGAATTCTAACTACATCGAGAAGGGTATAATGTGTATTTGTGTATTTCTATGTTGTCCATGGCACCCACGACACAGGGAACCATACTGTATGGCTATGAGTGTATAGCGTTTATCTATTAATAGTCACCTGCGCTAAAGTAGCGACATCTGCCGACGCGTGTTGTCCAACCGACTCGGCGCGTTCGGCCGCCGGCAGGAGGTCCAGGAAATCCCGGAACGACTCCAGGCTGCCATCCCGCGGGATGTGGTACGCCGGGATTGTTGACAGTCTAGAGTTAACGGTAAGGTCATTGCTATCATCTGGTGTGACTTTTACATAGATCAATTTGCGGGTATTGCCAAATGTGCGGTGTTTTAACAAAATAATAAACTACTTTCCTACCTTCTACGTAGGCCTACTCACACACGTACAAGATTTAAACATAAATTTAGATTTTGTTCGAATTTCATAGCCTCGCCAAACTAGGTCATATTAAGGAAGTTTGAAAAATTACATATCTTATTAAATAGCAGTGACATAGTTGTTATGACCTAAAACTCTAAAAACACACACACTTTCTTTCTCTCTCTGTCAAACACACTCATCTACAGTACCTGTAAAAGGGCACATCCAAAGCCTCTTCACAGAAGAACTGGTTGATATAAGCAATAAGCACTCGCTTGTCCCAGTCGTCAGTAATATGACCGCCATAGTTAATAATCGCAAACAGATATCTCAAAGCGTCCCACGGTACTTCATCGTACTCCTCTAAGTAATTTGCGAGTAAATTATCCGATACCTACATGACCAAAATACCATTTGTATTGAACTAATCAAGTATTTCTAACATTATTATTATTGACAACGTCCTCTATATGCTACAAATAACACTTATAGTACACAAAATGATCTACAATTTACAAATAATATTTTTATACAGGGTGTCCAGTAGATAGGGGAAATATTTAAGCTCACAAAAAAATCTAACACCAATAAAAAAAAAGTTTTCAAATAATAAATCCGGTCCGTAAAAGTCTACGATATGATAAGTATTGTTTATAGAGACATTAGTTTTATTATTTTCCGGTGACGTACATACAAATGTCACTCACGTCAAAGTCCGCATCATTGAAGCTATACACAGCGTTGTATCCAAGCTGTCTGAACCGTTTTCGAGCTATCAACGTGCAATGGAAGAAAGACACACAAAACAGAAGCCGTCGGTACATTGGAGTCGCTTCGTCGAATTTATCTTCATTTATATTCGCAAATAAACGCACTAGATTGCCTTTCAGACCCTGTAAGTTAAAAAGTCGTTAGTTTAAAAACGATTATAATCATTTGAGGGAACATTCTAGAACTTTTTGTATGGTACTACATAGAAGTCAGAAAAAATACACATTCACATATAAAAAGTTCTATTGTATTTCACTATCAGAATAAACCATTTTATAAAATGTTATACATTTATAGACGTTTATTTTCAAGTCGTAGCTGGTATAAGTTTACGGTATGTATCATGAAGACTAATAGTTCATACCATTCAATGATGCTCTATATTTATGTGTGCCAATGTGTGTATGTATGAGTGTGTGTGTATGTGTGACGTCACCCACCTGCGGCGGCTCAGTGGTCATCTTGATGCTACGCTGCAGCACATTCAAAGGGAACTTGTCGTCGGGCATCGACGAGAGCCACAATCTGAACCGCGGATGGATCTTGGGGTTATCGAGCCCCCTCAAAGAGCCGAGCCACTCGCACGCCAAGTGACAGTTGGCCAGAAACACCCAGCCGCCGTCTTGCATGCCCGTCGATAACATTCTAGCGACACACAGTTCGAATTATTACATCTAAGATAATGGATATGAACTTGCAGCTAAATCTTCTAAATAAAAAAAAACAAAAAACAAGTCTAAAATACTTTTAAATTCCCCGTAAAGCGGGACAAACCAGTCCCATCATTTTTCTATAAAACCATGGGACGTCCCACGTTTTGCGTCCTGCGTCTGTCCACGCTATACGCAACCCGATTTAAAAATCCCAGAGCCTATAGCCAAATATTAAAAGTATAGGAATGACATAAACAACGGCATTTTTAGGCGCATTATGTCATTCCCATACAGTGTTATTGTTAGATACCGTTTGGCGTGAGCGTTCGAAAGAAAGGGCCTCTGGAAAGGGCTTTTGGTTAGTGGCTCAGTTGTATACAGTAACCACTAACTTGGTAGCAGTAGGTGCTTGTCCCTGTCCCAAGCTGAGCGACTGAAACTTGTCAAACATCTTGACGTCGATTGCTAGCTGTATGAGCGCGGCGGTGGGATCCACGCCGGGAGACAGTACGAACAGGAGAGAGGTCTTCCATGAGGATTCCTCCCACGCCGCCTGCGTGTATCATTGAATATAATAGGTATCTAGGTAGGTAGGTCTAACGAGACTTCAGGAACTTATTTTCTAACTAGTGAACCCGCCCTCGCTTCGCTTCGGGAAACCTATGCCGAAGCGAAAGTAAAAAAAACCTACGTACCTACGCTCGACGTGCACACATTTTTTTCTAAAACACATCCACAACCCTTTCGAAATCCGTATCTGTACACAAATGACTGTGTATGCGTTATTTTGCGCGCTTTGTATGGAGAATTACTACTGTTAGTCTGTCTATAATGTGCTTTAACTCTGGCAAAGTGAATATCATGTGTGTGTGTGTGTGTGTGTCCTCACCTTAATATCCAGCACAGGCGGCTCAATATACCGCGGGCCGAGCACGTTCACAACGAACGCGGCGACGCAACCAGACACGCGATCCGCCCGCAACGACCGCACCAACAACATGCGCTGGAACTCGCTGCACATGTCGTTCCAATCACCTGGGACATGTTGCTAGACGTCAGTTGACGTCGCGAGGTCACGTCACAAGGTTACGTTACTTGACGTCACGAAGTCACGTCGCTAAACGTCACGAGGTCAACTTACTTGACGCTACGAGGACACGTCGTCATCGAACTAGACTGATGATTACCGATCTACATTACCGAATTTGTCTTTAGGTTTGAGCCTTGGCAAAAAGCCGACTGCTGAAAACTGGGGCAGTGTTTCTACATAATCGTTAACCTATGGCGCTCTCATAACATTTTACATAAGCCGCCTAAGTTGCGTTATGTAAAACTTGAACGGCTTCTAAACCGAAGTTTACCGATCAGCGGCTGCGACTCGGGCTCCGGGTTGAGATACCAGTCCTTCCACTCCTTCGAGAACACCTCAAACGACTCGATGATCCCGTGGAAGCCCGGCAACTTGTCCAACTCTGTTATGTTGTCCCAACACTCGTCCGGCAGCCAGTCTAACGACAAGTCGCGACATTGTTACGTCATAAAGACGATAAGGACCCACCCAAAGCAACGAACACTTTTAAGGTTGTATAGGAATGGCGTAACATAATAATATTTATAATAATGAATAAATATACAAAAAATATTTTGTAAGAATATACAGGGTGTGTAAGTAACACTATAGAAAGCTTGAAGATCACATATTGACATATTGACATTTTTTCGTGTCACTTGAGTGAGTTCGCAAAAGTGACATTACATTTGATTTGTTATAGTACGTAATAATAGGTACAATAGTGGATTAAATTAATATTATGATGATATCATAGTAACTTTAAAAGGCCACTCTATTGTATTAGGTATTGACCTATAAAGATAGCAGTGATGTTTTTTGTAAATAAATAAATAAATAAATATTTTTTCATTGAAAATAATGGATCAGCTGTTTCGATTAATTTGGCTTTTCTTTTCTTTTTTTAATGTTGGTTCTATATAAAAACTAGATATTAGCAATTAAATAATATTTCAAAACATCATTTGTAAAAACTAATACACACTCCACTATACTGATGAAAACAATGCAAAATATATTTTTTATGGTTGTGTTAACATGTATAAATATCGGTTAAAGCGACGTATATATACTCACTGGTGGGATTGTCCGGCTGCTCTGACCGATCCAACACGACGCCGCCTTTAAGTAAAAACAGGTACTCCTGCATACTGAGCTTGCCCATCTGGAACAGGATCCGGGAGACTATGTGGAAAGAGAGCAGTAGCTTGTGGCGTTCGAACAGAGCACGGCACGTGTTTCTGGCGAGAGAGTAAAGGATATAGTCCTAACGATACATGAGAGAGAGACATATATATTCTGGTAATATGTGAGTGACAGAGACGGGTATAGTTCTACCAATATGGGAGTAAGAGATGGATATAGCCTGTCGATACGTGAGAGAGATGAAAGAGAGGTGAAAGTGAGATGGATATAGTTCTACCAATACATGAAACAGACGAATATATAGTACTTGCTTCTGAGATTTCGCGAAAGATTTTAAATATTATAACCTGAATTTTCATTAACGTTCAAAACGCTCTCTAATACACTAGGTTTGATGACACACGTACACATCAGATGTGTTATAAAGTTGACAATATTCTATTGGAGTAATTATAGTAGAGCCATTACAAACGTGCAGACTACGTCATCAATCATTTTATCATATCTCTCGTTCACACTTCTAGGTATATCGGATATGATAAAATGATTGATGACGTAGTTTGCACGTTTGTCATGGCCCAGCTATAGTCTAATTTTTACTACAGCGTCCTCTGTCATGAAAAGGTATCAAACTAAATGCCTATATAAAACACAAATAACCCTCACTTGTAAACAGCAAACGTATGGAACTCGTTGAGATTAGCGATCCTATCCTCCAATTCCCCTCCTTTAGGGCTTCGGTCTATGGAGTACGTGAATAGATCGATGTAGGCGTCCAGCGAGAATTGATACATAGGGTCGATACGGGATAGGTCGTTTAGAGCAAAGAATAGCACGGAAGCGCGTACTGCTGTTGGCACGTAGCCCTAGAGGAGATAGAGGTTTTAAATGTTAATATTAATATAGTATAAAACTCTTGCGTTAACTGAGTTACTGATTGACAACGTACAGCCTAAACGGGTAGACCTGGAAACATGAAACTTGACACAGAGGTTCCTTATAAAGCGTAGAAAAGCACTAATAACGGATTTTTGGAAATTCTTACTTAAAGGGGGTGAAATAGGGGTTGAAGCGTTGTATGAAACTTCGCCAATTTTGATATAATTCGGCAATAAGATAATTAGTATTTAAGATTTCTGTAATAAGATAAGAAGGTACAAAATGTTGTATAAAGTTATTATTTCTATACGAGATGATAGATGTCGCTCTAATATAATTAAGATTGTTAATTTTATTGTTACAAGAGGATTGTTTAAGTAGGGAAACAAGATGATTCCGAACCGTTTCCAAATCACCCTGTATTTTTTCGGATTTTAATTTCTGATATTGGTGCTAATATTATATTCATATTTCAGTAATTTAAATATGAAAGTGTAAGTGACTCGATTCGAATATCCGGCTATATTAATAAACCTGATTTAAGAAAATTATGTTAGCTTAAAAGTCCTAAAAAAATTAGAGTGGCCCGATTTTGATTTCTAGGTATTAACGCGAATCACGCTAAAAGTTGTTACGTAAACCTTGTTTAAGTAGAAAAAAAAATTGATCCATGAGCGCTACAATTTGTACATCGGGTTAAGTTTAACTAAGTATTTAGTAAAAAGCGATCGCGCCAGGCAATAAAATTGACAAGACAAAATTTCTTACTCCTTACTTCCCAACGGGGCCCCAAATTTCTTACTCCGTACTTCTCAATATGGCCCCAAATTACTGTATACTCTTAACCTCAAAACCTATACTCACCTGTCGAGCAGAATCAATCTCCTTCTCAGTATCCTGGGAGGTGATAAGAGCCTCCTTCACCTCCAATGATGTTCGCTGCGAGATCTGCAGGGTGGTGAACAACTCTTCGTTCTCTAGCAGTGGCACTTGAGACTCGTACATGATGCGCAGCAAGTCGTTTTCTAGGTCCATCTAGGATTCCGTATACGGTTGTGTTAATGCTACGTACGTCGAAGATAGAAAGAAGAAAAAAGAAGATGGTAATTGTCAATAGTTCAGTATGTCGTATAGTCTTGTTTTTTTTAGTCATGTTTGTTTTATATTTTCTGTGATATGGTATCACTAAAGTTTAATATAGATTTTGTTATAGTCAAAATGGTTAGCACCATCAGCACAATTTACATCGTTAGTATCAACATCAGCGTCAACATTATCAGTAAACTCAATATCATTAGTAACGTCACCATTGTTCACAAATTCATAAATGTTATCATCATAGTTTTTGTCACCATCATGATTATCATAAACATAGTCAACGTCATCAGTATCGTTAACCTTATCAACATCGTTAACTTTATCATCATCATCAACCTTATCAACATCGTCAACCTTATCAACAGCGTCACCATCGTTACCCTCAACAACAAGGTCATAATCATCATCGTCATCACTCACCAAGACCTTCTTGCTATTAGCAATGGTCATGACGAGGGCATCCTTCATTATCTCCAGCTGTGGGCGTTCGCGACGTACCACGATGCCCAACAGCTGGGCAGTCAGCCCCTGTTCCTTTACCGCAAAGTTAACCATCGTTGTCTTTGTTAATGTCTCAGGACTGTAAACCGGATTTCCTGTAAAATTTTGTTCTCAATTCATACAACTGACGTAGTATAAGATCAGTAAGTTCTGAACAGGACTGTAATTTTATTTTAGTGGGATTACATAAGTACAAGTATACGCCATGTTATTATATTAATGGATGACGTCAAGCAACTAATCTAGTCCGTTTAAGTAATAGTAGATGGGATGATGAATAGATTCATTAGCGAATCCAGGCTTGGACAATTACTTTACCCCAAATATTCTTCAACTGTGCGTAATATACTTTACTCTATTTCTTCATCTAAGTCAAGCCCAATTTCGTCACTTACATACATTATATACATTACATACATTGTCCCCAAATAGCTTTCATATAATGAAAACGAAGGCGTTATACATAATCCTCATATCCTCTCGAATAAAAAGACCCCAATACTCACCCAATTTGGTCGTAAGATACATCTTGAACGCAGTATTGTAAGGCACCATTTTCTCGTTGAACTTTATAACTAACGCGCTGCCAATACGCACAATGGCTTTATCCAGAATGGGGGCTATGGAAGGATCGATCACTTCACCCACATTCTGGACTATTACTGGCGAACCATTCGTCAGACAATTCTCCATTATCTTCAAGTAGTTTGGCTGACCGAAATCCACGATCTGTTGGATAATTCAACCATAACACATGCTATATAAAGGTGATATTTCAATGGTTTCTGATCGTTGCGTTGGAGTCAAGATTTTTGTGAGCTGATGCTTTTTGGGAGTTGGTGGAAATAGTGCCTTGATCAGAGTTGGTGCGAGTTAGAGTGGAGTTGGTGTGAGTTCGAGTGGTTCTGGCAAGACTTGGTGCAAGTTGGTGAAAATTGGTGAATGCCTGAGTGGAATTGGTGTAATGTAAACGGGTTAAATCATCATCTAATAGCAATCTAACCTGTATATCGTTCTTCTCTTCAAGTCGAGATATCCAAATAAGCGCCTGTCCTTGTGGGTCGACTGCGAGCGGCCATCGTGTGGCTCTGACCACTATTATACCGTTCTCAGCACTGAAGTTATCATCTAAACATCAGATTGAACTATTTATAGTTTATATAATAGCTTCTACGACATCTTTGACCACCAAACAAGATATAAGCCTTTCAAAACTTTGGACCCAGTACAAAATACATGGTAACTTTTACCGACAAAGGAAGTGGTAGGGATTAGGTCAATAACTACAAAAAGATATACGTCTTAAAAATACTACGATCTACGTAACAAATCTTGAATAATAAGTTATCTCAATGATAATAACCGGGTAATCCCATATAGTTCCAGTCACGAAGTGTTGCATCGTCCAATAAAAAGTATTTCATGCTTAAATCCATCGTTACTGGCACTGCCTCCTCGTAAACCTATCACAATTTTTTATTAATAAATATGCATCAACTTTAATCGATGGCTCATCTCTGGCTTAACTAGATTCAGCATTAATAAACCCGGACCAAGAGAAGGACTACACTCTAACTCTTATGTAACTAACCCAATTGCTTACCAGTCAAAAATCATTAACCCTGTTTTATTAAGATAAAACATGCTTCTGTTTGCGTGTATTTATATAACTTAATTTGCCCATAGACGGATTGCTTCAAGCAATCAACTTTGACAACTTCAAGCTCACTAACAGCTTGAAGCAGTTGATTCATACAATCATGCACACCCACTACTTAAAGCCACAGGTCAATTTACCAACAGCGATCGAACCAGCCCGTGTATTGGACTTTACCTCTCGGAACCACTCGTCCATAAGAGCCTCTCGGTATTCGGAGACGAAAGGACCGAGATAGGCCACGAAGCCGGTCGCAATCAAACAGTCTCCGGGGAGATTGTCAAACTCCTTGTCTAGACGTTCCACTGTCAGCTCCCAACGCTCCTTCTCACCTGAAGGGAGCAATGACATAGATACGTCAGTCCATCAATAAAGATACGTGCTGTTCTGAGTGAGTTTCTATATTCTCTATATTCCACCAGATGTTTGTACTTGTCTGAGAGTTTCTATATTCCGACAGAAGATCTAATTGCCTGCACAGATCTATATGTATGTAGATTTGAAATTTTTAGCCAAAATAGAACTCTGCCACTTTCGAAGCATAATACCTTTGCAAATGAAAGCCATATTCTGCTAAGGCCAGAAAGGAGACAATAGAAAAGCTAGAGAAGTAACAAACAAAAATATGAAAGTAAGAGAAATACCAATCGTCAATAACAGCAAAGGAGTGAGAGAGATGGTGGATAGACAGAGACAGAAGATTCCTTACCAGATAATCCAGTAATAAGAGCCTCGGCTCGCTCCAGTTTCAGCTGCAGCATGCGCGCCTTGCGCTCCAAATCTTCTTTCTGAGCTACTTTCTCATCGTACTCCTTCTGGAGTCGAGCTATCATCTCGCTCAGCTCTCGAAGCTTAGCTCGAGCTTCTGCGAGAATCTGCTGCTTCATCCGTAAAGACTCTAGTGCCTCTTCTAGACGCTCCTTCTTCGGCTTTACTATCCTGTGGATGGCATTGAGGTTAATGACCTAGATTGAAGATTGTGTTAGAAGCAGTAAGTAGAAAATTTGACGGCAATATGACAATGGTGAAATGGATACAATGGTGATGAGTCTTAATTTCTGTTATCGGTCTGGTTGTCTCTCCATTGCATGCTATCCATGATCGACAAAAGAGAATCTAAGTGTTAAACTCTGAGTACGTAGCAAAAAATCATGGATATTTTTGAAGCTTATGTAGCACGATATAAAGCTTATATTCCAATGCTTTTCAATGAGTCAGAGCAGATTTTGAGATTTGCTTTGATGATATGGCATCTAAACCTGAAACATAGGGTCATACTTACTTGTACACCTTTCCGTACTTCTCGATGGCTCGCACCCAAAGACAAAGCGACTTGGCCGCAGCGGATACCGTCCCAACTATATCCGGATCAAAGTCCGGCTTGCAAGTGTACGTGCCTATCTTCTTCAGTGTCTTATCTGATATGTTGTCCTTGTCAAATTCCCGCAACCTATCCAGGAAGTATTGGTCGCCGAGCTGACGTTTTGCTTCCGCCCACGTTGGCTCTTTCTGAAGATCGGATGATGTTCAATAAGTAAAAAGATGGGTCCACGGAAAATCTGCTCCGTTGTTAGCAATACGATGGTATGCTCAGTGAGTTCCATTATAACATTATGTAACTTAATTAATCGGAGTTGCAATAGATTTAGGTTATACTGTGTAAAAGGTAGGTTACACGTGTTTTAAGTAGGGAGATCAGAAATACATTTTACAAACAGTAGATTTAAAAGCCTCATCAGCTTTTGCCCAAGGAAGGTTAGGATGGGAAAGTTTTTTTTTTAATTAAGGGGCCTGCAACTCACCTGCAACAATATGAGCACGGCTTCCATCACCATTTCGACTTTCTGCGGCGGTTTCGCGTAGGACTTCACTTCAGTTATGTCCTTCTTGTTCAACGCATCCAAAGCCTGTTGATATTATAGATGTTTATAACAAAACCTTCGCATTTGACCAACAATAATAATGCCTATTAATAATAATAAATACAATTTACTGCATTCTTACACCTTTAAAACAGCCAAAAATTCTGATCACATGAGATGTGTTCCACCCATTCTTGTTCCATCCATCATTCATGTGTTTCATCCCGTCAATGTTCTTCTCTCGTCTTTCGCAATACCTTGGTCTACTTAGAGCCAGTAGACCGCTGCAATACAAACCTTGAGACCCTCACTACATCTTTCTTTATATTCCATCAGCATTCTTCTCTCGTCTTTTCCAATACCTTGGTCTACTTGGGGGCAGAAGACCGCCTATTAAGGCTATATACTAACCTTAACAGCTTCTTCTAGTGCCGGCATAGCGCTAGCCAAATCCCTCATGGCAGCATCGGCCAGCTTCTTACACTGAACCTCTTCTTCCATCGTCTTCTTGCTGCGAGCGGCGACGCTTCTTTGCTGTTCGTCCGCGTTCTTTTGCTGCGCGTTGATCACGCCCATGTACTCGATACATTGGTCCGTGTATTCTGCTACTTGGACCTGGGAAGGAAGAAGTTTTGCAAGAACTTTTTGTTTCCGTTGAAACTTAAATAAATGCTAACACACTCATTAGGATTCCCTGTGTCGCGGGTGGCGTATTATTATCTGTCACATAAATATCTGCCCCGGCCGGGAATCGAACCCATGACTCCTCACTTCGCAGGCAGGGTCACTACCACCTAGGCTACGGGGTCTTCAGCTACTTATTAAGTTACGATTTTGTGACCCTTAAGGGCCATTCAATTAACTAAGGAGGGATTTTGGCTTTGCTTATTTTAAAGAATAAGTGAGTGCAGGTCTAAAATTACTAACACACCTATTGTTTTTACAATAATTGCTCATTAGGGTGTGTCATAACGTAATATGAGAATATCTGCCTACACTTGAGATCGTTCAAGAGTTTCAACTGACCTGAGAGACGGCCAACTCCTCAGACATTTGCCCCACTAGTTTGGTGGTCTCCTCCACTTTACCCAATCCATTTCGCAGTTTGTTCGCTTGCAACGCAATCTCGATTCTTTTGTTTTTCAACATTCTGGAGGAACAAATCATTTGTTAGGGACATAAGATTTTATATGGGCTTGTAAAATGAGTGCGTTACACAGGTGGGAGGGTCGAAAAATGCGTTGTTTTTCTATTACTAAAAAATAATGGGGAATAAAAAATTTAAGTCGGCAAAATAGCAAAATTTTTAAATAAAAATCGGCACTTGTGTGTTACGTAACGTCAAGGGACGGGGAGGGGTAGGTAACGGTTTCAGACTAGTGTATTTTTCTGCGCGTATACCGTCGTTTCAGCATACGAGCTTACACGCGCGCTCAGTACGCGTCTCAATAAACCGGACACGCGTAAACTGTCATATTTCGTGTTCGCTTCGTGTTCAAAACGCTAGTCTGAAACCGCCTAATGGGGACGAAGTCTTACTCCTTATAGCCGGACACAAGCTCAAGATAGTTGGTAGGCGTGACGTAGTTCGTCCTTCTGGTCTCTTGCCACATAATACGACAGTAGCGGCCGACAGACGAGTGTATGAGTGACATGATAGACGCCACGGACGCACGTAGTATATCCTCGCGACTTTCCACTAACGATTCCTTTCTTCGTATCTGGACACAAAGTTAAAGGGAAGCTTATGTCACTGTCTTAATATGGAGATACGACGTCAAGTCTATGGGCTGTAGAGCGTGGCGAAATGGACATACATACAGACAAACATACGCTGGAAAAACATTACCCTCTTGACGCAGTCGAGTAGAAATAAATAAACGCTAACACACTCATAACGCCGCACTAGGATTCCCTGTATCACGGGTGGCATGGACAACACAAATAACACATCACTAACACCCATGACCCAAGAACAAACATTTATCTGTCACATAAATGTCTGCCCTGGTCGGGAATCGAACCTAGGACCCCTCGCTTCGCAGGCAGGGTCACTACCAACTAGGCTACGAGGTCGTCAAACTGACAACGCAACCACAATGGTGATCATAGACGACAATTGCCGATAGCATACGAAGACTCCGCCAACATTACGTTTATTTACTTCATAGACGCAAATTTTACAGAGCTATAAAACATTCCGGAATTTGTAAGTGTATCATTCGTAATCGCGCAGGCGAGGAAACCAGTTCTAACATACAATTACAAGCTGAACAAATATTGTACTATAATGAGATCGATTATAGTCGGTGTGTTGGCGTTCGCTGCTTTGGCGAGAGCCGCTGAAGTATTGTATCCAAGAGGATGCATTTACAATATGGGAAAATGTAAGTACATACAAGCACATTATACGTTACATGCACGTTCATATGCACCTGCATATAAGCACAAATGCACTTGCTTTGATGAAACATCGTGAGGAAACCTGCACATCTGAAAGGTCTCCATAAAGTTGTCACAGTTGTGTGAAGTCTGCCAATCCGCACTAGGCCAGCGTGGTGGACTATGGCCCGTACCTCTCACTGAGAGGAGACCCGAGCCCAGCAGTGGGACAGTTATGGGTTGTAATGTTACTTGCAGACGCGATTAAAAATATAGGTGACCGCTAGTGACAAATTTTTGTCAGCGCTTTTGTGCTTCGGAGGGCACATTAAACCATTGGCACTGGTTATTATCGTCTAATCAGGATAAAATTCAGTTCGTAACCTTTTCAATATCATTACCCCTGTGACCTATGAGGAACACTAATTTTACCCCATCTTAAAATGTTATCAAAACAATACACGGTACTTGTTCCTGTATTTTTTTAGTTTACAATCCTAACATTGAGGTCATTCATTACTGTTAAATAGCTGGATTAGGGGGTAATTACCCCAGTTTAGGAACCAAGACTTTAATATGACTGAAGCATACACACTAAAACCAACAGACCACTAGGACGTTTATACTCATTGTTTTTCAAATTCCAAACATTTATTTCGTCGTAGGAATTAATAGCTCACTTAACGCACGTAAAAAATAAATAACATAACCTAAATAACACAAAATGAATTTTAAAAATAAACAAACATGTTACAATAAAACTTCCTAAATTCTCGATAGACAAAACTTGACATATCATCGGCTTTATAAAAGACAAATACTTAAGCCTTAGTTAGCTAGTGTCAGTCGGGAGGAAAAAAAGCCGGAGGAAAAAAACTCCCGGTACTCTTTTTTTTTAAAAGGTAGATTGCCATGAGAACGAAAATATTGTTTCATTTTTCAGCTGCAATTCAAACTTCTCAATAACCGCTATATTGTTATTCCGTTGAAGAAAATATGTATATTGTCTTCAATTAGTAACAAACAGTCTATTTACACAAGTGCAAGCTTTTACAAGGAACCGGCGTTATATTGTAGAATTTAATTGTTATTTCTACAAATTTTATTATATAACAAGTTTATGCGGAGCATCTGTTATTTATATGTTATATCGCTAAAGGCCTCTCATATTTGATTTAATATTTTGTTACTGCAATTCAACTGCAGAGAATGTTAAAATTATTCATCGACTTCACAAAAAAAGTACCATGAAAGTTGATTCAAAGTGAAAAATATTTATATAACCTAAACAAATTAAGTGCTCAAATCTGTCATTTTTTTCAGTAAACTTTTTTACCGACTGTCTATGAAAGGTTATGTTTTTCGAGCGTATGTATGTACACGTATGTTTGTATGTATTTATGTGGATTTCTTTGGCACACGCTTCGACATACGACATATCATTGGATTCGTATCTATTGTCATAGTAACATAGGCTATATAAATTTAAAAAATTACGCCCCTCTTCCTAAAAAAGGGGGGTGATATTTTTTTTTGTTATCACAACATTATGGGTCTCAAATGAAAGCTGTTAAATAGACGATTTACTAATATAGACGTTACTATTATATGTATTTTGACACAATTTTCCTATTTAACATTTTTTTTTAAACTGACTGACTGACTCACTACAGTGGAAACCACTAGACCTAGAAGCATGAAACTTGGTACAGAGGTTCCTTATATAGGGTAGAGGAAGTACTAAGAACAGATTTTTGGAAATTCATCCTTTGAGGATTTAATTACCCCCGAATTTTAAGCAGCCGGATTTTTTGTTTCGATTTTTTTTTAACAAACATACCCCGCACTAGGATACCCTTTGTCGCGAGTGGCATGGACAACACTTAACACATCACTAACACCCATGACCCGAGAACAAACATTTATCTGTCACACAAATCTGCCCTGGGAATCGAACCCGCGACCCTTCGCTTCGCAGGCAGGGTCACTACCAACTAGGCTACGGGGTCGTCATTGAGCTTGGTCTAATTTTCGAAAATAAATTTTCAATTGTAATTGTCAATTGCAGGTGTGGAGGAATGTCCAATAGGAACCCACGCGTACGCCCTGGGTTGCGGTCAAAAGACCCCAGAAGCAACTTGCAAGAACCCCAACCCAGTCCCGGAACGTGGTATACTCTGTGACTATTCCGCATGTTACTGCGACGCACCCACTGTCAGGGACCAGAAGACCAACAAATGCGTGTTGCTAGAGGACTGTTCCCCACAAGATGTCGACCCTGAGGAGCCAATTGTACCCGTGGACCCAACCCCTGCAGTGGACCCTGTTGTGGACCCCGTTCCTGAACCTGTGGAACCCATTCCTGAACCTGTGGAACCCATTCCTGAACCTGTGGACCCCATTCCTGAACCTGTGGAACCCATTCCTGAACCTGTGGACCCCATTCCTGAACCTGTGGAACCCATTCCTGAACCTGTGGACCCCATTCCTGAACCTGTGGAACCAATTCCTGAACCTGTGGAACCAACTCCACCAGTGGTCGAATGTTACGCTGTCGCACAAGCTTAATTTTAGTTTTAAAAAACTAAAGAAATGCTTATGAAAATACAGAATAAAAAATAAAAAATAAAATTTTCTTTTTCAAATCGCATGTCACCTATCAGTCCTTAATAGGTACCTATGCAAAGTATCGAATTGATCCAACATTTGGAAGTCGATCAAAATCATGTTCAAAGATTCCGTTACAAACAGAGTATTAAAATAATTATTCTTAACAAAAAAAAAAACCGACTTCAAATTAACTGAAAAGTAAAAAATAATTTTCTTTATGATTTAGTTAAACCCAAATTATTAAATACGTATTTTATAATTTCGAAATCGGTGCCAAGTATAAA
>LGAG01000360.1:130963-149397 GCA_001278395.1 Lerema accius
TACTCTTTATTGTAAAGCACAAAAATTATAACAGGTAAGTAACAGTTATTGCAATCGACGAGTAAATCGCATGTACAAAAGGGGGTCTTATCGCTATAAGCGATCTCTTTCAGACTACCTTTAGGAAGAGGGTCCCTACGATATAAAGAATAAAAAGTGGTAGGCTGCACGAGCATACTTAGAAATAATTTATATACAGTCCAGTTCATAATTCATATACAATAAAATTTTTATACTTGTCCTATTTAACACGCAGTTTTGTGTAAATATTGTAACGGAAATCAGACATTTTCATGTTATTTACATTTTGCTTTTATTTTCTTTAATTTTATAATTTTTAATATATTAATTTCAAAAAGTCGTAGAACAAAGTTGTTCGGATTGATGTAGAGAATCTGAATGTAAGAGGTGATGCGTTAATTACAAATATCCCTGTATATTAACAAAATCTTTTGTTTTTTTTATAAATAAGAAAAATTAAAAAAACTGACTTTATATTAGTCTGTATATGTTGGGTCACGTCTTGAATTACGACGGAAAACGATCTACGTTTACATAAAATTTCTCAAAGTTATGGACTTAGTACAACCAAACAAAAAAGAAAATCCGATGAAAGACAAGACCAGATAAACAAATGTCAATCTATGTAACCACAAATTAAGTGTAGGTAGCTCTTTAGGTTCTTAATTACATCTAGACTTTTCTAATAACTAAAGAGAATTAAGGACCTATCTATTACTAATCTAAAGGGCGGGAACAAACGTCCGAAATTTGCATCAGGAATTTGATTCAGAGTTCTAGAAGCCTGGCACAAAAACCCGTTTGTTTGTGACACTTAATTTATCCTGTCAGTAGGGGAAAGCAGGGTAGGAAAAACCAGGGGTAAGTTATACCAACGCAAACATTCCCATAAAAGAAAATCACTTACCTCTAACTCTTTCAACCTCGGTCTCCCCAACTGAAAATTCCAGACGTCTGCACCCACCCTAATAATTATTTTTCAGTACAATACTAACTTATCCTCCGTGAGACGATCACTGAATACTCTAAAACATTCGTGAACCCACAGCCGAAGGAATCTTGGTTTAGTGTTCTGATAATCCTTGTTACTTCTTAGGAGACCCTAAACCACATATTAATCAAAACAGTTGATAAAAATGAAATGAGGTCAATACAAATAACTTATTAGTACTAGGAATAAGTCTAGCTTAAGTATATAAATTTCATCATTTCATAAAGATGTATGGTGAATTGGTTTGTTTAGGACCTACATTGACCTACATTGGACTATACAATTCATTATTTTATACCAAAATGGTATACCAATATGATATAATATACTTGCTATAGACGCACACTAGGCAGCTAGGCTGCGGCAGCCAAAATATTTAAGATATTTATGGCTGCGTTATATTTAAGATATCTCCGCGAGCTCCTATACAACGTCATAATAGTCGTCTGGCTGCCGCAGCCTGGCTGCCTATGCTCCTAGGGTTACGGTTTAAACTACTGATACACATGCTCATTCCCATCATAAAAGCATGCTACTACTGAGCATGCAGAAAAATCTAACATCATTTGATTTACGTGCATGCTACCTGAAGCGCGGGAGTTGGAGAGAACGTGCTACGACAAACTAGCATACTTATTACTAGCAAATAGATCAATTGCATAGCATAAATTATCAGCATGCTTATTAGTATTGAGCATGCCTAGAAATAAGCATGTGTAAGCCTACTACTCTTGTTTACATACTACAAAGCCAAACAAACCTGAAATATCTTGGAAATATCTCTCAAGTTGAACAAATAGTGCATCTTACTGGGCGTGGGCAGCAACTTGGCCACAATATTGTTGAACATGTCTATCGTTGCCAATAGGACAGTTTTACCTGCACACGTTCAAAGAAACATTTACTCATCTCTTCCAATACATGAACTCATTATTGCTTCTACAATTTGACCTACATGGTGACCAATTCAAAATAATTTTAAATTAATAAGTAGTAACTAAATAATGTTTTATTGTCTTAAAAGTAACCGGATTTAAGCAATACATTTAAATTTAGAAAGTATTTACAAGTGCACTGTATCACTAAAATATTTACGTTGTTTAAATGAGCTATTGAGTTAAGCACTTTGCGACTAGAACTTTCTTTGAGATTAAGAAGTCAATTAAATGGTCAGCTAATACCACATCCTCACTCACCAACAGTCTTGGTCTCCTCATCAAACTCCTGCAGATGCTGACTGAGCATGGTGCCGAATATCTTGATAAGCTGTTGCTGGGTGGGGGGAGTGAGGAAGAAGGCATGGAAGCAGGACAGCAGCCGAGCTGGTAGCGGGGACCTGGCGCCACCTGGAGGGCCCGCCGCGCCGCAGAGGACCATTCCCTGGGGGCCCCCTTGATATTACATACTCAACTCTAAGTCACTTTGCTCAAGTTACTGGTAGTAGTCGATTTGTGTATAACAATTACTTCTGTTGTATCTACGTATGAGAAATTTACTTTTGAAATGGCGCTGTTGAAGCAGCTTTTTAAGATAATTGGTTTATTGTATAGGCCCAAGATTATAATGATCTTACTACTAGAAAACTACGGGATGTCGAGCAAATTTATTATGTCACTAAGGATATATATATATGTATATATGAGGTCACAAAGGCAAACTACGGAGCTATTAAGAAGAACTACGGAATCAACAAGAAATACTATAGGTTCACCAAAACAAACTACAGGGTCACCAAAACAACAGGACCACAAAAAAACTACAGGGTCACCAAAAAAAGACCACAGGGTCACCAATGGTTTAGAAGTGAGAAAACGACACCAACATTACTGCTCTAACCTCATTGCCAAACAATTTTAAGGCATAATTCCACGTGAACGCTACCAGACAATACCTCTGCAGCTGTTCACCTTAACATTCTTCCGCCATTGCTTGGCACGATCGAACCAGTAGCCGTAGTCGTGCCAGAGCCGTACCAATTCCAGCGGGGGCTGAGATCCATACTCGTCTCGGACTGGCATATTGATGTCGTCCATGAAGGCTATCATCTTCTTGCCTAGACACCAATGGATCATGATTCGACCACATGGACATATCGTACTGTATTGACCAAATATTGAGGCTACATGATCTGACCCATGTATTCTTACGTTTCACTTATAAACTTAATAAATCAGAGTTGGAATACTTAATAGAAGCCAAACCATAATTATGAAGAGGAAAGAGAGATTTCCCTTTCTTCTCCTCCATATTAAAGCACCTTTACGAAATGGGAGTAGATTAAAAAAAATTACATGCATGAGTGTATCATTGATAAAATGATTTTGAATTTAGTTTTTGACGTAAATACGTCTTTAGTTATACAAAGACAATCCTAAAAACCTAATGATAACAAAAAATTATACAATATAAACGTATTTACGCACAAAACACAGCCGTGTCCATGACACAGTTATACCAAATTTTTGTTTTCTTTTTCAGGCGACACGATTATTTTAATATTGTTCTGTCACTACGTACCTCCAGCAGGAACATAGTTTCCTTTAGTCCTCTTCTCCAAACGAGCTTCAATAATATCCTGAACGTTCGCCGCTGTAGTCTGAGCTGACATGTTGATCACTTGAGTACTGTACCTGGTGGTATATATACTCCGGTAAATACCAAAGATCTGAAGAGTACCCTACGAAATGCGCTCGTATAGTATGGTTATTTTGTTGGAAAAAATGTTATTACTTTTAACTTCTTCTTCTTATTTTCTTATATAAAAAAATCAATTGCTGTTTGTTAGTCTCGCTAAAACTCGAGAACGGCTAGACCGATTTGGCTAATTTTTATTTTTATTTTTTTGTAGAAGTCCAGGGGAGGTTTAAAAGGTGAGTAAATATGAAAAATGCTCAGTTTTTTTTATTGATATTGAGGCGGTACGAAATTTGCTGGGTCAGTGAGTATCATATTATATTTTATGTCCTATTGTGCTGTCTATATGTGGGATTATTTTATGATCAATCCACTCGCCTCTACAGGTTCTAAGTGGCAAAGTTCAATGACCTGCAATCCAACTCCCCAGTACCAAGAGGACTTGGAACCCTAAACTGCTACAGGAAAGACCCACTTACTTCTCAGGGTCCAGACTGGCCAAGGTGCCCTGGATGAGGAACGTCTTCCCAGTGCCAGTAGGTCCTCCCACCAAGACGCCGTACCCTGAACGCAGCATCTCCAACGCTATGATCTCCACCCGGATGAACTCTACAGTTGGTACCAAGATTGTGTGGAACCCTAGGCTGGAGATCGTAGGAAAAGGAAAAGGTTATCGTTACATACAGCCTGGAGCATTAAAGGGAGGATATGTGTGAGAGAAACGTGGGAGGGAAATATTTGACCTCAAGGAAGGAGCAGAAGGGGGATGACGAACGACTTATAATATAAATACTTCTTTACATTCTTGATTTCGACTCTATACCCAGCAAAGATCGAAGTTGTCAGAAAGTTCTACTTGAACTTTGTCAGACTTTGCCCAAATTTTCGAATTATACCCCATTTTCCTAGACTGCACCAAACTTTTCCTAACTTCCTGCAACATTTCCTAACTTCTCCCACCTTCGCTGCCTAACTCCCTCTAACTTCACCTAACTTTCCTAAGTTCCAATCAACTCACTTGGGATTGTATCGCCAGTTGTCAGGCAACTTGTCTTCCCACGGCTTGAACGCGCGCAGTCGCTCATCTAGGTAGTAGTCGTATACTGTATCCTTCAACGGGAACACACCCTCATGCTCACGAACCCAGTTATCCAGCTTGCGACGTGGCTCGTCTTCCAAAGTTGAGCAGACTGACCAAATCATGCTGTACCAATACATTTATCACAACTTAAACTCGATAAAATCAAAGTTTATACATAGGTATCATTGAAAAATGTATGCCATTTTTTTAATGTACAAGTCTTCCGACGAATAAATGGCGAAAGAAATATTAACCACATTACTCTTGGGGCCTTTCCTACTATTATGAATGCTACAAACGAAATACCAAAGCACATTTTGTAGATAAAAGGTATGGCATAGATCAATATTTAAGAAGTACACGTTCTGCTGCAAAAATACGGTGAACAGTCTATTTTTCTATTACTTCCCAATCAAACCTTTCTGAAATGTAGGTAAATTCGAAGGTGTGAACTAAATGCAAGTAAAAATTGCTTATGAAGGCACTCACGCAAACAAGAATCTCATCTTGGATAGCCCCTCATTATCCTCTTGGTCTGGCAACGGCTGCCCTATTGGAGGGCATGTGGCCAGTAGCCTGCACATGGCACGAACCCCCGTCAGTTCCTGCCCTCGCACGCTCTGACCCTCAGTTAACTGAAGACGCTTCAGCTCCAGCACTGGAGTTAGGATGTTTTGGAAGTGGCGACGAAGCTAGAAGATAAGATCAACTAGCAGAGTCAGATGACGTCAGAATGGTTAGAAATGGCACTGAAGCCGACCAACTATTATAACAAAGAATATCATACCGAAGTAGTTTAAAAGCTAAAGAGATGATCTAGCTACGTATCCTAGTGATATATCCACCCGTATGGTGTACGGGTTACCACGCCTGACTGCTGTTCAATGGGCCCTAGGTTGGATTCCCAGTGTAGCCCAATTAAATTTCTGATCTCGATCTGGGTGTGTGCTTGTTTCTATGTTGTCCATGGTACCTACGACACAGGGATTCCTAATATGGGGCTATGAGTGTGTAGCTATAACTCACCATCTCCCTATACTCGAGATCGTCAACAGTTTCGAGCCAAGAGTTGGCGAAAGGCCACCAGCCCCAGTCCTTGTAGTCGTTGTATACCATCCCGTTACGAGACACAGTAGCGGGAGAGGCCACGGCGAGATCTAAGGTCTCTATCAGCAGAGACACCTGGAATTATAGGAAGCTTTCATGTATTACGTAACGCAATTTTTTTACAGTTTTGACCCCCTCTCCTCCCACGTAACGCGCTGTAACATTTTTCTTTACCTCCCTAAACGTTACGTAACACACAAATTACTTTTTTTTATTTTCCCTAAATTCTTTTAGTAATAAAAAACATTATTACGTAACGCGTTATTCGACCCCTCCCTCCCACCTATATAACGCATCATAACAATTTACAAGACCCCCCCCTCCCCCAGAATTACGTTACGTAATACGAACGGCGCCATATGATAAGTTACGCTAAAATCCTTGGACATATTGTGTCAAGAGAACAAACGAAGAGTCCCTATATAGGCCTGGTTAATTAACATAGTATGCTGCAATAGATCAGAAAAATCAGATGACATACTTGTGGAGGCATCGAAATCCTCTCACTGTTGACCAGAGTCAACAATTTATTATCGTCCATGACGGAGTTGAGGTTCTCAATCCAAATGGCGTCCACCGGCCCGTCGAAAATAATCCATTTCTGGTCTGGAGATTCGTCTGCATAAGACAACTTCACGTTAATGGTTTGCATTACCCGCCATTGGGTTTATATGTTGAAGTAAAAACCATTAAGGTAAGGTGGGGTAAGACTAACACACGGGGCAAGACTAACACTGTCTATTATCTCGATATGCACTTGAAGAAACGACATGTGTGTGTTTTAGCCGAGAACATTTACGTTTGTTCTATCTTACAGACTTGAAGAATTTCGTATTTCAGTTATACGTATCGAGATAATAGACAGTATTAGTCTTGCACCGTGTGTTAGTCTTACCCCACCTTACCTTATATTAACAAAAGTAAAAAAAATCTAATACTAAAGGTTTCTGAGCTGTGACAATTTCTCCAACTCACCCTGACACGTGGTCCTCATAATAGAAGACAGTACACCATCTTTCCATTCCCCAGTGGCCAGATTATACTCCCCATACAGTTCTCCCAACGTCAAAGCCTTGGGGTTGAGAGGATGTAGCTGAACGATCTCGAAACCCGGCACCCTTTCATTGTGCAACCGACTGAGGGTGGCTGCTAACATCCTCCACGATACAGACTTGGCTGTGTTCGTATCACCCAACAGGATGCTTGAATGACGAGAATTCTAACAAAGACATTAAAAGGTTCTTTAAGTTTCTTTCAAGGTTAAGCTACGAGTATATAAAGTCCTACATAACTTTCTGTTACAAGAAATGATCCTCGAGAACATCAGTGAAACATACGTTGTAATAAAGAGAAATACATACAGTGTCTTTAATAGTAACAAAAAAAGTAAAATTATCAATATTTCAATCGCAAAATTGTTACGTAAGTAAACAGCCACGAAAAACAGACAAACCAGGATATAGTGGATACAGGAACCGACGTAAATTTGTAACACCAAAAAGTCAAGAACAAGGCAGAGAAAGAGGTATCTCTTCAGAGAAAACTACAAACTCACCTTAGTCTCATACGTCTGGATAACTTTATGCAGAGCAGCTCTTACAGGTTGCAGGCCTACTATCCTCATTTCTGCAGAAATGGCAGTCTCCAGCATCTC
This sequence comes from Lerema accius, assembly GCA_001278395.1. NCBI lineage: Eukaryota > Metazoa > Arthropoda > Insecta > Lepidoptera > Hesperiidae > Lerema > Lerema accius. The sequence continues at coordinate 138,452 of LGAG01000360.1, forward strand.
ATAGTCCAGGGTAGGGACCTCTACATCAGGGAAGATGTCTTGCATGATCCCATCAAACAATGGAACGTCCTTGGACGTCAGACGAGCCACGTTCATATCACGCATGGCTAAGATCACCATCTAAGAAGGATGGTGAATTTGAAATCGTTGAAGTTTAACTATTGCAAATTCTGAATCTAAACAAGTGAATAATAAGATGTAAGAAATTAGATATGCCCACAAATTGTGATGAAATTGACCACATATGCTAGAAATTACTAACTATACCGAAATTTAAAAACGTGGTAATTAAGGCGTAATGGCACTAGACAGATGTAACCAAGTGTTTAGTATGCAAGTTTTAATGCTAAAACTGATGCCAAACAGCATAATCGACAAAACCAAAGGTTTATTACTTTAAATGTGTGTCAACTAGACCTATACGATAATGCTAATGAAACAAGGAAAAGAAAGAAAGAAAATAATGTAGATGAAGATGAGGCAGCTGTAGCAATAGTCAAAGGTTACCTCCTGTTCCGGTAGATTAGGATACGCTCGTCTTTTCACTCCGGCATACCGTAGGAGGGCAACCATCGATCGAAGACCAAAATCGTAGTGATCCTGCTTGGACAGCTGCTGCATGGCAAGCTGGTACAGCGTGAATACCTTTAAATACCATGGAACTTGGTCAAAGATGTGAACAGAGTTTTCTTGTGGGAGGTTGGACTTCCTTAATGGACTTTGAACTCTAGAGCAGATACATTAAGTACTGAGTTTGAAAAAACGTGTCTCTTTTGAGAAACTATTGAAGAGATTACACCTTATGACTACAGCCACTTGTACACCATTTAAAAAGACAAGATCACTTAAGGCCTAGCTCACTAAACATCTCACGGTATAGACACAATCTTGTCACTAAGTGATTCTTAAGTTCTAAATATAATTACCTTTTTAGCATTAACTTTGTACGCTGTAAAACCATCAGAAAACAAGGTGTTCTCAGCAATGATGAGGGAATCCGGCACACACATGGCTATGGGACGGAACATAGATTTCAGATTGTCGGGTAATTCTGTTCGACCGGCGTAACTAGGAAGAAATGACGTCAAATTATAACATCACTTTGGTCATTTTATCTAGTATAGATTTGATAGAATACCTATTTGAAAGCACTTAGAGCCTATGCTTTGTAATTTCGAGTGGCAAAAATTGTTTACTGCTCCCAAAGTATTATGTTGCTCCCGTGTCTTAGAGGACATGGGAAGCAGTTGGTTCCAGGTGGTATTAGCAGATATGAGGTAAGGTTTCGGATAGCATAAGAGCATCTCTCAATAAACTATCATATCAAACAAAAATACATAATGCAGAACCTCGGTGGCGTGAACTCCATAATGTATGTTACTAACCTAAGGGGCCAGCATGGTGAACAAAGGCCTTATCCTCATCACCGAATCGAAATTCAAGCAAATAGAACAAGAGTGTAAAAATAGGCGCACACTAGACAACCAGACAGACGTCGTAAGACGCAGCCACAAATTCCTCAGGCGCGCATTAGACAACCAGACAAACATCTATGACGTCATATAGAATCCCACGCACTTACGCATTCACGAAATCCTCCAAAATTTCGATTGCCGCTGCCTGGCTGCCTAGTGCACGTCTATAACTCCTACTTAATATCAACCAACTGTCTACAACCAAACAACTAACCCAGGATTCATGGTAATAAATATCCCACAATTTCCATCCAGCTTTATATCATCTCCTTCAAAGATGAACCGTTTCTGATGCAGCGACAGAGCCAGTAACACTGCTAGGATCTGTTGCGCGACCACAGATAACACCTCGATGTTGATACGATTGAACTCATCGAAGCATCCCCAACATCCACTTTGGGCTATCCCTGTTGTTGGTGAAATTAGACGTTAACTTTGAATGATTTGCCTGTTTTGACTACTTTCTCAACTCATCCAATCAATATTCAGCGATAAGACCGCCTTTGTGTTCATGTGTGTAATTGTTCTCTGTTATGTATATTTTATTAGTGTGCACAATAAAGCATATATCTATCTATCTATCTATTCTGCCTCTTTTGACTAGTATCCCTTCTTTTCCCTTTGTTCTTCCAGTTCTTTTCCCGTCTATTTTCTACGATTTATTTGACAAGACTTGCCAGGTTGTAACTAACCTAACCAATCTCTGTCTTCACTGACACAATTTCGTATACTCTCAATACAAATAAAGCCTGATCATAAAGCATTAATTATAGCTGGGCCATTACAAACGTGCAGACTACGTCATCAATCATTTTATCATATCTCTCGTTCACACCTATAGGTATATCGGAACTCTCACTCCCACATTCCAGCGAGAGTTCCGATATACCTATAAGTGTGAACGAGAGATATGATAAAATGATTGATGACGTAGTCTGCACGTTTGTAATGGCCCAGCTATAGCAACATTTCGACATCAAACATCAACCACTCTTTCTTTTAAAGCATCTCTTACAACCCTGAAATACCTAGGACCAAACCAAGGACAAAACTACCTTCCATTCCACACACTACCATAAAATAACACCAGAATCTCACCAGCATAACACTTCGCCATGCTCTTGTAGTCCAGCCCATCAGAGCAGTTGGTGACTACGACCCATCTGGCCAGAGCACGGCCCAAGTCTTTCGTGGTCTCTGTCTTTCCGGTCCCGGCCGGACCCTGGGGACTTCCCCCACGGAATAGGTGGAGAGCCGTTGTTAGGGTTATGTAGCAGCTAGGGTTAAAAATGCTTCGTTTAGATATTGCGGAGAATAGGGATCGTTCAAACACTACGTAACGCAATTTGACGGGGGACTTGTAAAATGTTATGATGCCTTACATAGGGGGGAATAAAGCATTACGTAATTTTACGTTACTTAACGCATTACTTAACTTTAAGTTACCTAACGCATTACGTAACTGTAAGTCACTCAACGCATTACGTAACTGTAAATTACCTAAAGCATTACGTAACTGTAAGTTACCTAACGCATTACGTAACTTTCAGTTCAGTGACAAACACACGTACCTACGCTGTTTTTTTTAAATATTAAGATATAATTATGTAAATACTAACGACACCCGCAACTTCGTCCGCAGAAGTTATTAAAAAATATTGGATTTTACCCAAGGGTAGGTACCTATAATCGGGATAAAATCTATCTTATGTCCTACTCCTAGATGGAAACTATCCGTGTGCCAAGTTTCAGCTTAATCCGTTCAACGGTTAGAGCGTGAAGGACTTACAAACATCCCAACATCTAAAAACTTTCACATTTATAATATTAGTAGGATAGGATATTATGATCTATTACCGGTCAGTTAGCGGAGTAATGACAAGTCGACCAGAGTTGCCAATATACTCGTACGTGTATATAGAATTAGTATTAGTTTGTCGTATAAAGCAATCTTCGCGCTCTCTGTCCCAATAGAACTTTAGCTGAGAGAACCATTCGAACGACGTTACGTTCATACAACCTGCCAATGAATAATGTAGGGTTGAGAACCACTGGATTTTATTAGAATGATTTCAAATCGTTGACAGGAAATTTTTTGACGTTTTTATCGCGTTTTTAACCGATTTCAAAAAAGAAAGAGGTTATCAATTCTACCTGTATGTATGTAATATTATTGAAACTTCATAGATGTATGTATGTATGTGGGTATGTTTGTTTGTTTGTCCAAGCATAGCTCCGAAACTAGTGATCGGATTTGAACGATTCTTTTTTTATTCGACTACACTTACTCCAAATTAGGGAACAGTATAAATTTTATCCAAATCGGGTCAGTAGTTTCTGAGATATGAAGTAAAACATGTCACGGCATAGCCAAATATTACGAGCTACAGGTATGGTGTCAAAGAGAAAATTTCTTAAAACCCTGGTCAAATTGCAGTGCACATGAAAGAAAATCGAATTTCCAAAAAAAAAATTTTTTCATACGGACCAAATGGTCCGAGTTATATGTACGAGTTAGCGTGTTATTCAAGGGAAAACTGCTCTAAACCTTAGTCAAATTCTAGGTAGCATATAATTAATCACAAGAGCCATAAAATAATCTTCTTTTTAGTTAAAACTGTAAACTAAAAAGTATGAAATAAAATTATAATTTAAAAAAATTAAACCAATTTCAAAAAAGGTAACCGAAAAGTACGAAATAACGGATTAGGGACATAGAATTTCTTTTGAGGTCGGTGGCAATATAGTTATCATAGTAAAACCACACCGACCTCAAAACAAATTCTATGTCCCTAATCCGTTATTTCGTACTTTTCGGTTACCTTTTTTGAAATTGGTTTAATTTTTTTAAATTATAATTTTATTTAGATAGATAATTCTATGAAGGGATACAAATGCAAAAAACTTCGTGTTCCAAGGCTTCTTTGCATTTTTAGATTAACCTAAAACCACCGACCAAAAAATATATAGACGCAGTCTTCGAAACAAAGAAGCGTAATAGGGAATAAGAACAACGTTAATAACAAATGATAACGTTACCCGGTACATTGCTCGGCAGACCGTGCTTGGTGACATAATTATTATGTCAGATACATAGGAAAAATAAGAAAAAAAATCCTCCTTTTTTTATTCTGAAAACTGAGTCTATTATATTTTTTGGTCTGAGCCAATATTAATCATTAAGCCTATAAGTCCATTTTTCTTGGTCCTTCTAAACTACTATCTAGATATAAAGATTATTGAAACAATGCCTAATTTTTAAACAAAAATATCTAGGTTTCAATGTTAAAGAGAAATTTTTTATCAATCTAATAAATGTTATATTTGTCATTCCATATAATACAATACCAATCCAAAACTGCAATTATCTACTTTAAATAAAAACAATTATAATAACACCAACCCATCTTATACATCCTATCAACAGTATCCCTTGAATGTATTTCAATAACACACAACGCATTCACTTTGCAGCGGAGTATCTTGCCGATCTCCTTGCGAGACATCATTTGCAGCGTGGTTAGGATTTGGTTCTGCTTCTTACGGAGTTTCTTTAAGGGCTTCTTTTCCTTCATAATCTCGCAACGACATAGCGTACGGGTGCAATCAGACGTCCATTGGATCTATTGATAGAACCAAGGTGGAACACACCAAACCAGAATAGAGGAATTATCAATAAGAACTATATGGAGCCATTCCAGTATTAAGTACTCATATGTTTTTTTCGTCGTGATTTAAAAGGTAAACAATCTTACACTGTCTTTTTTATGTAATTATCGATTTAAAAATAAGACAGACACAAATTAAAAAAAAAACTAAAGAATAGGTATACAATAAATTAATGTTAAAATAAATATCTGTATACTTCTAAATATTTTTTTAAATTAATGAAATAAATAAAAGTTGTGCCAAGATTGTTTACCTTTTAAATCACGACGAAAAAAACGAGGTATAAGCACCATAGGTAGTTTTATTTGCTTATTTTTGATGACATGATGAGCGGGAAGTCTATATTATAGTGATTACGTTAGCAGTAGTTATTTACGTTTTTATATAGTGTTTGGTCTCGGAATTTCGATATTTTACATGCGTATTCTACATGAAATTTTATCAACAAAAAATCATACAAATAGGATAGGACCTCTCACCTCTAAATGAGAGCCATTTTGAAATCTCACATATTATATCATCTCATTTAAACACAACAAAATCCGAGTCTAAAATAGACTCATAGTAAAAAATTTCAGTCACATTCTACATAGTAGAGTAATGATAATGCCCAATATGGTACGATACCTTACTGCAAGTGATTCCAAGTTGCCCCGGCCAATCATTAATCCATTGCTCCCTCTGATAACGACACTTCCTCAACGCTGCTCGAGTTAATATTAATTGCTATAACATAGAAAATAAAACAAAATGCACACTACTACACTAAGACATTTGTAAACATTAACTAACAGAAAAAAAAAATTTGTATGACACAATAGTTACCATTCAAAAGGTCCTAAGATCAATTCCTACTCCCTCACGAAATTTAAGTAATTAATTGTGACTATTAATTTTAAAATATACTAACATCTCTCAGTACTACTCTCATAGTATGTTCTAAGCCCAATAACCATACTTCAGCCGGTCCGTCTAAAACTAGATTATATTTCCACTCTATACATTCTCCGTCATCAGACATCATAGCTTTGGCCACTGGCAGGCCAATGGCATTCTGAAAATAGTTTAAATGGCTATGAAAATAAAGCTGAAAAAAAGAGGGGCCCCCATAAAGGGGGTTCCTCTTATATTTGTCATTTTAAATAAGTAAAATTTATGTGGTTTTGTCAATAATTTCAATATTACTTCCGACGTATTTTTAGCAAGACCAATTATAAATAAAATCAAAATTTTAATTGTATTCAATCGCTATTATGAAAATAAAACTCATTTTTATGTCTTTTTATTATAAAAAACTTAACTTAACTTATAAGTACTTTCTTTTCAGTCTGCTGGTAAAACAAATTCAATAATACCAAATTACAACAAATTATATTTTTATTATTACACCACAATTGAAACAAAAACAAGTCACTTCAAACTTTATTACTTAAATAAATTAATAGCATAGAAAACTAAAAACATACTTAGGGCTAGGAAACATAATACCTAATGCTTAAATATAATAAACATAATCATAATAACCATTGTATTATCATGTAAACATCAATCAATTTAATTGACACTGAAAAAGTTTTGACAAACATTTCAAATACCAATAATGTTTTTATATGCTATATATTTAGTAATCAAGTACTGATTTGCATTTAAAATCTAGTGCCCACAATAATTATACAAGTCCAAAAGCAATTTCAAAATCAAAACTGCATAAATAAGGCCAATAATCTTTGAATACAACTCAAAAGGAAGACTTAAAACGCATCTTTAAATAATAAACATCAAATTACTTGCTACCTTTTGCACACATGTTATCTTTTGTAAAGCTTCTGTGGAAGTGTGAGTAGAGCTTTATAAACAGCTTTTTTATCTTCATTGGTTCTACAAGAGACCACCATGTGGAGGTAATTGTCTAGTAGTGACTGGGCTTTAGCGCTAGGATGGTGCATAAGTAGGATTAACAGGGCCTGAAAACAATAGCAGAAATAAGTATCCTGTTACATCATTATACTTAACTTCATTATCATCACAACCTATAATTGTCCCACTGCTGGGCTCAGGTTTCCTCTCACAAAGTCACAATAGTACAGGCCATAGTCCACCACACTGGCCAAAAGATTGTCAGACTTCGCACACCTTTGACAACTTTATGGAGAACTCTCAGGTGTGCAGGGTTACTCATGATGTTCAATTACTGAAGCAAGTGATAATTAGTAATAAGCTCAACTTAAATTGGCCTGTACCCCTCACACTGTGAGAGGAGACCCGAGCCCAGCAGTGGGATAATTATTGGCAATGATGATGATGATGGAGCTCAAATTTTCCTTACCTTCATATAAACACCAATTTCATCCATCTTCTCCAACTGATGTTCCCAAGGCGGGGATTTCTTTAATAAATATAGAAGTTTATTCCAATCATGTGAATGTATTGCTCGACTAACTGCTATTTGATACCGATTTCTCCGTTTCTTCTCGCGCATGTCACACTCTTGCATATTACGATCTATTTGTAAATGCAAAAGGTTCCTTTTACATCGTCGGTCAGGCTCGGAGATAGGGTTGTTTATGAAGTCTATAACTCTGTTCTGCAAGTGGAATATGTTTTAAGTACCTATAGGTTGTGTTATATTGAAGTAATAATTGCGCTGCCAAATTATTACAATTTCAATGAAATCTATTGTCTTTATACTTACTCTATATAATTTAAAAATCTTTACGTTTAAGCTTGCAAGGATTTATTAAACGAAATGCGCGCCAAAAAAGTCACATTTATAAAGGCATATTTTGAGGGGATATTTTACTTACCATGGTAGTCATTGGAACAAAATGACATTTTTCTATATCTTCCTCGTTTATCATCGTAGTTTAATGTTTATTTTTATATAATTAACACTAAATCAGAATACCTTTTTTATAGGTTACAATTTTATATAAAAGTAAATACCAAGAACTTCCTATTTCCACACTTTAGATTCAATAAATAACTTCTTTTTAAAACGCAATAAATGCACTACATTTTATGTAGGTATTATTATTATAAATTAAAATATAATCTTCTAACATAACCTATTTGTATCACCAAAACAAACCAAAATTTATGACAATGTCAACTTGTCAACATTGACAATTTATTTATACCGTGAACACAGATCACCCCCAACCCAAACCGTGAACAACTTAAACAAAGTTGTTGCCAGTTTCTGATAAATAAAATCTACTAAATATTTATTTTAACAGCACAAGCTAATGAGTGCTGACCTTGCGTCGCCATAATTTTTATATTATTCTATGAAAACATTAAACAAGTAGGCAATAAATATGGATTGATTTAAATTGTTAAAAAGATGTTTTTTTAACAGCTAAGCACGTGGTGAATCAAATTGAACATAATTAAATCTATCTTAATTACAAAATTAAAGTCAAATTAATAATATTCTGTTACCTTGTCTATCCTGATTTTGTTGACATTATCGAATAACTTTTTCAAGTGAACTTGTATCAATTGGGGCTTCTTAGAATTACCAAGAATTTCAAGCAAATCATCATTAGATATGAAATAAAATCGGGGGAACAATTGACGTTTCGTTTCCAGATACTTCTCAAGGGCCCTCAAAATGCCATCTAAATTGTCCACCATTGTATTCAATTTGTTAAAAACATAGGGTGCTGGTTTATAAAGACACGCTTGTATTGCATTTTCTCCAGCATACATACTATTGAAGTAGAAAAACTATGTATTAGTAATATACATTTACGTTATATTTTTGGTGTTATGTTTAGTCATAGGAAATAAACTAACTTGCTTGTAATTTCAGTCCAATCTGCAGTCAAGGCATCAAATATTTTCACTTCAGACGGCAATTGTTTTCTAATATCTTCACCGCTAAATATACTTTCAAGATAGAGATACCGTCTTTGTACTTGAAGGGAAATCTTTAAATAAAATATCAATAATTATTAATACCTATTTCTCTTAGGCGTTATTAAGTTATAACTAATACTATTAACTTTTAAATTTCTAATAAAGATAGACACTACTAGGTAGTATTTAATAATAAAATTACCTCTATGCATTCCGCAACATATCCTAAAGATTTTTCCCAATAATCTACTTCTTTAATAAATGGTTCTACATATTTAGTAGATTTCATTGACGACAACTGCACTTGGTGGTCTTCCAAAAACTTAAATATAAAGAAAACAACATTATCATTTTCGGAGCTAAATTAGATGGTTAAATTTTGTGTATTACATAACGTCTTGGGAAGGGGAGAGAAGGTACAGAAAAACGTTAAAGGCGTTACATAATGCTGGAGGGGGTAGTAAAAAATCTTGAAAAATTGTGTTACATAATACACGCTCTCTAAATTAATTTGTAATTCAAACCTGCATAACATCTTCAACATTTTTTATTCTGTACATTTCACCCTTATGATGTTGCATTTCATACGTGGTGTTCTTCCATACTTCCCTTATAGCTTTAAGCCCGTTCTCTATATTCAACTCCATAGTAGCTGCGTTTGATATTTCAGCTATATCCTCAGCATATAATTGGAAATTTAATCGCATTATCAATTCCAGTTTAAAATCTTCTGAATTTTGATCGAATTCTCTAATAACAATAAAAATGTGATGAAATAAAAAGACTGTTTGTACTATTATTTTTACTTTATTTACTAATGGCGTTTAAAATTATCTATTAGTGGGATATGATGAAAAATATCTTACTTATAATGAAAAATTTGATTTACGACTATTATTAAAATTACGATCTTACAATTAGAATACTAAGTGTAATTGTGCAAGAAAATCTATAGGAACTAATGTTACATTTGTATTTTTGTAACAACTCACACTCCCATCAATGTTTTTATACGATCCCAATGTCGCTCCCTCATACAAGGATTCTTTAAATCTCCAATCAATGGTAAGGTCCTTCTGAATGCATCTACTTTTACTCTTGTTGTATCAATGATGTCCCAACCTTTATCTTTTAGTTGACGGGATAAACGATTAAAGTTTCTGAAAAAGATTTTAACTGACTAAATATTTTTTTAAACCATGATGACAAATGATGTTCAATAATCAAAAGAATGTTAATACATTTCATAGTCATTGAATAGTTAAAATCTTACCGGAAAAGAAACATGACATTGTCTTCCATTTCATCAGTCTCCATTTCCCAGAAGGTTTGATTTTTATATTTTTCCCAAGACTCCTCCCATTGAAAGACTAGTCCCCATACTTCCTCCAATTTCTCCAATTCCTTCTCCATCTTTTGCAGATCCAGATTTACTGGCGTCCTAAAAATCATCACGTTTAGCTAATATTTAATGCATTTAACTATCAAATGTTGTATTTTAATGTAAACTAGACGACGCCCGCGGCTTCACCCGCGGAAAAGTCGATAAACAAAATATTGATTTTATCCTAAGAGAACCTATAATCGGGATAAAATGTATCCATGTCCTATTCCTGGATGCAACCTATCTGTGTACCAAGTTTCAGCTTAATCCGGTCAAACGGTTAGACCGTGAAGGAGGGACAAACATCCAAACGTCCAAACATCCAAACATCTTTACAAACTTTCACATTTATACTATTAGTAGGATAGTAGGATTATGTTCATTACGTCAAGTTGAAAACTGCAAGGCCGTCTCTAATTTGCTGTTCTTGAGCACGAAGTGCATTCAATTGATCTCTGTAAGCTTTCAGTTGAGCCATCGCATCTTTACCACTCACATCGGAGCTACACGGCGCCGTTTTGTAAAAGTCTTCACAAAAATCTTTTGCAGCTTCTTTA
>LGAG01000360.1:156662-169697 GCA_001278395.1 Lerema accius
AATTGTAATAAAACTGCTAACGTAATACTTGAACGCACCCTTACATAAGCAGAAATGTTGTAAAGTTGTCAACATAGTTGCCAAAATCGTGGACTTTGTTTAGAACGGAGATTTTTGTTTAATATTGCTATTATGGGATAAGACCATGAAGTAAAACAATTTGCATATATTGTATTGTTCATGTTGTTATTTAATTTTTTAGGTTCTTTATTAAATCTTGTCTATGTTATGAATAGCGAAATGCATTGTGATATTATGAAATTAAAATATTTAATTTAAAAATTCTATTGTATTAAGTAATACCTATCCTTTGTACAACAGAAAAAATGACAGAATAATTCAAATTAGAAATTTGAATAATCAGATCATATTTCTAAAGAGATTTATTTGGATATTTGTATGTTTGTAAGTCCTTCACACTCTAACCGTTGAACAGATTAAGCTAAAAGTTCGCACACAGATAGTTTGCATCCAGGAATAGGACATAGGATAGATTGTATCTTGATTATAGGTTACCTTGGGATATATCCAATATATTTTTAACTATTCTGCGGGCGTCGTCTAGTAATATAAAAGATATAAGTCTTGGTATCCGTATATAGGGAATTCTATTAAGGTAAGGTGGGGTAAGACTAACACACGGGGCAAGACTAACACTGTCTATTATCTCGATACGTATAGCTTAAATAAGAAATTCTTCCAGTCTGTAAGATAGAACAAACGTAAATGTTCTCGGCAAAACACACACATGTCGTTTCTTCAAGTGCATATCGAGATAATAGACTGTGTTAGTCTTGCCCCGTGTGCTAGTCTTACCCCACCTTACCTTATAGGTTTTTAAGTGTTATTTATCTATTATTGCACTTACCGTTGTCAATGGTTTGAACAACTGTCTCTCATCTTCAGATAGTGCATCAAGTATATTATTGTATCCTTTTACTACTGCAAGTACACTTTCGTATACATAGAACACTGTCTTGCTCTTCATGTACACCTAAATGATTAAATCCAAGGTTTAAAATAAGGATAAATCTCGATTCTGTGTATTAAGTTTTGTATGCTATCTCTAATCCCATCTTATTATGCATATACTTACATACATTCATAAGTGGTTCATATTAATAAGCCAATTTTAACTTAAGAGCACAAAAAAATTTTAGTTTATTTTAGTCCAGTACTATAGTCTAGTTAGTTTGAAGTTTTAAATGATTTACGCAATGCAAAAAAGGACTTTATTTTAACGCTTTTAGGGCTCAATTTACCATACTCAAATAGAATCTTGAGATAGCTATCTTAGACTGATATCGGCTTATTAATAAACCTTAATAAGTTTTATGCAAAGATTTATATCTGTTAGTTATTGAAACGTAAAAAACACAAACAGTTACTATTGGGCTCTTATCAGAAGTGGGAAAAATTGGTCCTTTGTTAGAAAGACATTAATACTAATAATATGTTTGAATAACATTATTGTATAACACAAACCTGGTAAGCATGCATAGGTATGTCTAAATTAAGGTTTTCCCAATGGGCAGCTTCTTTGCAAAGGTCTAATATGTTACTGAAAAAAAAATCGAAAACTTAATATAAACCAACCTTGGTTTCCACCAATGCGTTAGTTACTACTTGGCAAGTAGTAAAGGAATATTTTTATTTTTCATTTTGATGTACAAGTACCTACATAAGAGCTTTTCTTTCTTCAACAATATGGGTTTATAGTAATTACTAAAATACAATTGCCGTTACATTCAAATGTCCCTTATACATACCTATGTATTGCAAACTTCCTAATAAAATAAACGCTAGAAATTTAAAAATAAACATCTCAATTTCAAACCCACCTTTGATTTTTATCTATCTTTGTCTATGAATGGGTGATTTAAAATTAGAAAGCCGAACTACCCTACAATACTTACATATCAATATTACATTCAAGAAGGCCCGGATTCTCTGCGCTCTTTCTCATTAATGTTTTGTTTAGTCCCGCACCACATTTTTCATCTAAATTGTGCTGAAAATCATAAGAAATCAATTTCATCAAACCTTAAATACCTGTGGAATTTATGGACTGTATTTATTAAGTCTAAGGGCCTGTTTCACAATCGTTGAGTAAAGTTCTAAGTAAGCTACTTTGAACTTATTTTCACGGTAAACCAGTAAATTGCGTTTCACAATTTCACTTTAATTTACGGATGATTGTGAAACGCATAGAGAGTTAACGGAAGGATTTACTCTCTGAGTAGTTTACTTTATAAATAACTACTGACATCTTTACTTATAGATTGTGAAACAGGCCCTAAGTCATTTTAAAAGACCTATGGTTAACGACTCAAGAAATTTCGTCCCCTCTTAGAAATTACTTCGTTCCTATTTAAGGATAACTCCTAATAGTTTCCCATTATCCACCAAATTAAGCGAATTTATGTGTTATTCTCATGTTTACGACAAAAGTGGCAAATTTTTATAGCGTTATTACTTGATCTGTCTACTCATTTGACGACCCGTATGGCGCAATGGTTATCACGCCGGATCGCCGTTTAAAGAGTCCTGGATTCGATGATGAATTTAAATTTCTGTTCTCGGTCTAGGTATATGTTTGTGTCTGTGTCGTCTATTGCACACACAGGGAATCACAGGGGCTATCAGTGTATAGCGTTATTAATTTATTATTAACTAGTGGGCCCGCCCTCGCTTCGCTTCGGGAAACCTACGCCGAAACGAAAGTAAAAAAAAGTGGCCTAAGTTACTCCTTAATACAGCAGCTGTCTGCCAGTGAAAGTCCCGTCAAGATCGGTCCAGCCGTTTCAGAGATTAGCCGGATCAAATAGACAGACACAATTTTTTTTTAAATATCATTTCGGTATGTGTATCGTGTATACATACGTATGCATTTAGTAAAAAGCGGTTATTTTAATATTACAAACAGACACTTCAATTTTATTTAGTAGTATAGATATAGATATAGATTATTATTCAAAAAACTTCTTCTAATATCTTACCGTCCAAGAAATAAAAAGTTCTCTAATGGCCACATCAATGGCCCCTGTCAGTCTATTGACATGTACGATGACATCTTCAGAATTGCTGCAAGCCATCATCCATACTGATGCATCTGTCATTACCTGAAACAAAATCCCAATCTCTATTGTTAAAACCTGAAGAAAAGAACATAAAACAGTTTTACTAACTGGTGGAGTAATTTAAAAAAACTACGTGCCTAAGTATCATTGATACGCATATAAGTAAATGAAATGATTTTAAATTTTGAATAATTTTGAAGATGTTATTATGTGTAAGGTAAGGATTCCTTCCAAAGAATGATTGTGTGTAGTGCCTATCAGTTATTTATTTTTTTAAATAGAGTACTTTATTTTATTTTCTCTGTTTTTTACTTCCTGGCCGACACTAGCTTACTTAGGCTTATTTGTCTTTTATTAAGCCGATGATATAGCTGTACTGTAACGATATATTTTATGTTTTTTATTTTTTTTTCATATTATTTTGAATTTTGACGTTCCTTAAGTGAGCCATTAGTTCCTAAGACGAAACAAATGATTTGAATTTGATACCTTCTTCAAGTAGATGAGTCTATTCTTCCTCATCCTGAGCACAGCGGCTCTGCCGGCGAAGGACGGCAGGTCTGCAGGGTGCTGGCTCCGTGTCTCCACCATATCCTTCTTCGACTCTTGGACTTCATCAGCGAACATCGCCCAGACCTTTAACACAGGTACAATAAACATCTAGAATTTTCTTTTGTTATGATACCCGCAAAATCAAAAATTTCTTTTGTTTCTGATTTGTGGGTAGTTCCATTTTATATTCTATAGTTCTGGGTAGTTTTTATTTTTTTCTATATTTAATATTTTTTTATTCTTCCTACTCTATTCTTTTTCTTTTGTTATGATTCCCCCAAAATCAAAAATTTCTTTTGTTTCTGATTTGTGGGTAGTTCCATTTTATATTCTATAGTTCTTAAAGTTCTGGGTAGTTCTATTTATTTTTTTCAATATTTATTTTTTTATTCCTCCTTCTCTATTCTTAAGCAAAAGGTAATTGGTGATGCTTTTAGTGTTACTATGTCCATGGGAAACAATGGCCACTTAACTTCGTGGCTGGTCTACTTTTTTTGTCTGCTATTTACATTAAAACGTCTGATGAACTGTCTACATTCAAATCTTCATTTACCACATATATGTATCACTATCCTGTTCTTACTACCTTCCTTTTCTATGTTATACTCACTTCAGCAGTCTTCTTCTTAAAAACACGCTTCAAACTCTTCCTCTTTGAGTAATTTTGCAAGGAATAAAGAGCTACTACAGCTTCTTCCACGTGATTCACGCCTTCAAACACAGTTTCTACTAAGTTCTCTATTATTGTCTGAAAATAAATTGCCATTATATTAGTTTTTTTTTTTGAGTGATTAAATTTTTCATTGACCTTTGCAATGTTATCACCATTTTGTATTCGTATGTATGTATTTGTAAAGTTAGACCATAAAGCTCTTGAAATGAGAATGAATGCGATTCCAAATGAGGCAGAAATCTGAATAACCAATTTTCATTTCTGTTCCAATTTGATATGTGGTCCTGTTTTTGTGTACATGGCATTTTGTGCTAAGAATGTGCAACGTTTTTTTATGGTTATGGAAAAAACGCTTTATTTGACCTACACTAACCTCAATGTCTTTGATGGTAGCTCTAAACTGCAGTATGTCGTCATACCACGAAGGCGCTTGCACATCTAAGATGGTGTTAGATACAGCCTTCACATAGTCCAGAGCATCGTGAAACATATGCTCAATTTGATCACACTTGGCTTCAAATTGTTCCCCACGAGCGCCTCCAAACATCGGCTTATTTATTTTTTCTAACTCGTCAATCCTAAAACAATAATTCTTGACAAGTAAATATAACGTTATATTACTCAAGAGCTATTGCCCGCAGCTTTGCTTGCGGAAACTATAGTTTTGCGACGACCCTTTCAACCATAAACCAAATCACGAATTTGCAAACTGTTTGCTTTATTTTATTTTTTTATTTTCATACAAACTTTCAACCCTTATTTCCCCCTCTTAAAATGTGAATTTCCAAAAAATCCGTTCTTAGTGCTCCCTTACACTGTAAAAGGAACCTCTGTGCCAAGTTTCATGCTTCCAGGTCTACCCGTTTAGGCTGTAGCGTGTCTGTCAGTAAGTTAACATTTTTATTAAGATGATTTTGACCTATCAAGTTCCAAAATAATTCCAAAGTTATGTCTAAGAATAAACTGACCTGCCAAATATAACCATGCAGTTGCACACATCGAGCATATCAAAGCATCTCTGAATGAAGGAGTCGATGTAATTGAAGATGGCGCCAGTATCCAACTCCCAACTTCCAGGCTTCACATCGTTATGAGCTTCCACCATGACGTCATAGATCTCTCTGTACTTCTTGCAGCATTCGATACATTTGCTAAACTCGAGCATAGCCTTCTTAGTTTCCCCATCAAATAGGTCTTCGAGCTTCACGTAGCTTCTGCATAATATTATTATCTGGTTGCTGAGAGATTTGAAGAGATTCGTGATGCGACTCTCCGAGTTATAATGCGGAGATTCCATCCAGAGGAATCGGAACAGATTGACTATATGGGGAATGTGGGTGGATATCTCCTCAGGGTCCACGACGCATTCGAGGATAGCACATGGCTGCTTTATAACTTGCAAGTATTCGATGTTAGACGTTGCCTCATCGACTTTCATATCGATCTCCTCGCACAGGGTTTGAAATTGATGAATAAATGTAGAATGTGTCGTTACGAGAATTTTTTTGATGTGCTTCACTGCAGGATTCTTAAGTTGGTATAGAAGGGCTGTTAGATTCTCATCTGAAATGCAAAAATTTTCATGAATATTAACTTAAGTGACTACCAGACTTTTGTTTTGATTTTTTTTGCAAATCTACTTACGCCTATAAACCCAAAAGTCATATTCGTCACTTGGACAGAGAAGTTCCTTTTGCGAAGACACTGATGTACTGTCTTCGATAGTTGACTTGATCTGATGGGTCCAGTAGACAACGACTCCTTCTAACCGCTTTACTAATTCTCTGTCTGAGCTGGCCTTTTCGAAGGGAAGCTGTTGGCCCTCTCGGGGTATATAGAGCACCGTAAGGCCTAGCATCTTATAGTACATGTCCGTAAGCTTCGCCAGAAAAGTGTGGATTTGGGAGCAAAATTCGCTCTTGACACCTGAAATATTGAAGCACTACATTATAAAGCTGACTTTAGTTTAGTTGTTATTGATCTGGCTCCGAATCCTAACTGAACCAAAATACTTATGACAGGTAAGTTGCTTGTAAGTTTCTGCATGCTCATCATTTTAGACAAACTGTGATATAAAATCATACTCACTTTCCGGCCAAGTATTGATTGCGAAGAAAAACGGTGCGTATACGTGCTCGAGAATCTGTATTAAGTTTGCTTCGATGGAATCAACGAATGTGCCAAACACTACATCATCATGGAAGGTTTCGGCTTTGAACACGTAATCAGGTTCACGAATGAAGTATGTTAAATCATAAACAGGAGATAAAGGTATATCGCTTCCTGCTTTCAGTTTATCTCCTTTGAAATAAATACATAGGACGAGGTCTCGCGGCTCTGTGATCCACTCTTCAATGCCTTTCTTGGCGTCTTCGTTCCAGTCCTCATCTCGAAGGTCATAAAGAGTTGTCATCCTCATGATGTAGTGAATTAGTTTCTCCATCTCCGCGGGATCGTAAATTGGTTTCTTAGGCTTAGCTGCGAGCTCTCGTTCAATCTGAGCAAGACGCTCTTTTTCTACAAATTATTAAGTTATTGTTAAGACTTTTATTTATTTCAAACCTTATTGACTATAATTATACAATTTAGATTACAAAAATAGCGTTCTTAATGCTTACTTTATGTACCAGTAAATTCTTTTTAACAAGATTATTGATAATCGAATTACCGAGAAAATATATTAATAGTTACATAGACATACTACAAAAACAATTTATAACACAAATCCAGTTAATAATACAATATTAAACAGATAAATAACTTTTTTTGTGCTTAAAGATAATTATGAGGTACTTATTTAAGCTGTCTACGAGTTATACAAAAATATGTAAATTGGAAACCTACCTCTTTCTTCCTCAGAATCATAACTTAAATCATCACTCCAAGCCACTTTATGTCTCTTCGGCCGTTCACCCATCTTGAAAAACTATTTACTGTCAATAAACACGAAATTAAATCACTTCCTAACTTAAATCTCGATTAATGCCGATAATTAATTAAAATTAACTTTAACGTCAATCCATGTTCCTGACGGAACAGGAAAATGGCGAAATTTGAATTTAAGCGCCAATCAAAATATTTTCTTTTTTCAAAATTCCACAATGAAACCAGCCAGTTACTTTTACAACAAACCGAGTATGTAGGTTAATGATTAAATATTGCTTGGTAACTATAGCAATATATCCAGTGGCGGCGCTAGACCAAATGTGTACGTCGGCGACATCAAGTTCGCGAGGCCTCTTTATCTGACATCAAGTTCGCGAGGCCTCTTTATCTTTACTTTGCAATTTAAAAAAACGTTAAATTAAGTGATACAAATTATAAAATAATTTGTGAATTTTATTGTCAATAAAATGGCGATAAAAAATATTACATAATATACAATAAAAAAATATTAAAAATATTACATAATATATAATTTCTATATAGAAATTAAAATAGACGAACTTTTCGGCTTTTAGCCTCACTGAATTTTTTCAGGATTGTGTCGTAGTTAAGTTTAGCCGCTATTTCAGCTTCGATTGACAGAACAGATAACGCGGATAATCTGTCTTGGCTCATCGTGCTTCTCCAATAGGTTTTTATTAATTTCAACTTTGAGAAGCTTCTCTCAGGAGAAGCTGTGCTTAAAAACGCTCATTAGCGCAAAACATTGATTTCATAGTTTTGCCATACAGACAATTCTGAATACCCCTAAAGTACCTACTAGGTACCTACTTACTTCCATCGGGCACGTGTTAAATAATAAAATTAATTATCAGATGATGAATTTTGGATTCCTGCTTAGCTTTTTTCCCAAATTGTTCGTGGTCGACAAGGTAATCCAGGATGATTGGCGAAACGAAAATAAATAGGTACCAAGTTTTTCTGCGAGGCCCCCTTAGGCGCGAGGCCGTCGGCGGTCGCCGACGTCGCCGACGCCTAGCGCCGCCACTGAATATATCCCATCAATTAAAAGGAAATGGGGGATCGTTTTACGTATGCTTTTTTGTAAATTATGCTTGGTATAATTACGCCTAGTACATAAACAACTTTTTTCTCTAGTTTATTTTTATTATATTTTTTATTCTGTGTAAAGTTATAAATAAACTATGATAGTCATTATGTCAATTTGGCATAAGAAATCTGTTTGTGATGTGTCTAAACATATAGGTAATTTTTAATATATTCTACTGAAATTATTTAACAATGCTTAAATTTCTTTACCCAATGCTTCTTGTCTAGTACGTAAGTTTGTTTCTGAAATTGAACTGAACTGAATGACGGCATGTCAACAATTTTAATACTGGTTGGTCCCTTGAAGTATTTCGACAACACCAATAGTGTCCAATTATTATAGTCTTAAACACACGACCTTTATAAATTAATCCTAAAATGTTATTTAATATCAATCCAGCCGTTTGAAGACTCGCGAATTCAGTGACAAACACACGTAGGTACCTTAGAATTTTTACTCGACCGGGCGAGGACGGTAGGTAATATTTTTCAAGCGTAGGTATGTTAATTTCTTTGGCACAGTTTTTATGGACTCCTCCCCCTTACGTGGTTAATAGACAGCCCCTAAGGGATAACATATAACCTACGACTTCCAGAGGCTGCAATGTCCCGCCATGAGGTCCTATGGCATGGTGCGTGTTCCCCTTCAGTAAAGAGGGCCGTCAACGTCTAGCCGTGGTGCTGCGCGCGCTGCTCATAGCTCAACTCGTCCTTTCTCTCGTCATGGTGATATACTGCTACAACGTCTCCGTGCGCGTCATGATGCTTCTGAAACATATTCATAAGGTTACGTCGATAGGAAATTGTTCTCTATATGGTCCTTGCTAGATGACACCTTTTTTGAGCTTTCCAGATTATGTAATGCATTTTTTGAATATTTTTACCCCCCTCCCCTTCCGATGTAACGATTTTCTGTAACGTTACGTAATAACACAAATGACCATTTTTACCTTGAAAATATTGTCGGGAAGACTTAGGAGAATAATGCTCCCCACTGTTTTTAATAATAAAAAAAAGTTACGTAACGCGTTGTTCGATCCGCTTTCCCCCCTATGTAACATCATAACATTTTACAAGACCCCCCTCCCCCAAATCTAGGGAATATAAATGTTCTAACTCGGCAAAATGGCAACATTATTGGTAAAATATGGTCATTTGTGTGTTGCGTAATATTTATGGGGGGAAGGGGGGTGGGTACAGAAAACCTTTCCGGACTATGTCCCTTTACCTGACAATGTCCCATTACCTGACAATATCCCTTTACCTGACAATATCCCATTACCTGACAATATCCAACAACCAACAGGTAACAGTATTCCTCCTGTATGGTCTGATCCTCCTGCAAGCTTACTGCATGAAGCTGCAGTACACGGCTGGTCTCCGACTCCTCAGCTGGTTGCTGGAGGCCCCGTACTGGCCCCGAGCTGCTCCTATCAGCAAGCTATGGATGATGAGTGGCCTCTTCGCTGCTGTTAACGGGTTCCTGGTGCAAGCGGCTTGTAAAAGCACTTTGAAGGTGTGTGGAAGGTGAAATGTTGGTTTTGAAGGGGTAGTCCTGTTGCATACAGAAGATTTTAGGTTGATCCTCATGTTATTATGGTTTTGTGTATAGTTTTTATTGAACTGCGCTGGAAGAAGGGTAGGTAAATTAATGTTTTCCAAGTGTATGTACCTATATCCATTTCTTTGGTACTTTCTAGAGCAGTGGTTCCTATGAGGAAAACTGATTTTACCCTGATTTTAAAATGTTATCAAAACGAACAAGGAATAAGTAATTTTTTCTGTTTTTTTATTATTTTGCGATCCTAATAATTAGGTCCTTTACCCCCGTAAAACAGCCGAATTTCCCCCGTGGGGGTAATTACCGCTAGGTAACCAAGCTCTAGAACCTAAACAGTTTGACGGACTTTAGCAAGGGGTCTCGTTGGATTCGTCTCAATTGTGAGAGTGACATAGGCTATATTTTTTGTTTTTATCTTAATGATTACTAGTTTAAGCTATGATTTATATACAGGCCCTTTTAAAAGAGCTTTCAACATCATTGCGAGTCGGTATATCGCTCTACTTGACGGAACCCACGTGGAAGAACCTCCTAGACACAATGCAGGTAAGTCTTATCAGCGATTTATCAGCAAGGTCAATTTTGTGTTTATATTAATGATTAGTGGACCCGCTCCCGCTTCGCTTCGGGAAACTTATGCCGAAACAAAAGTAAAAAAAAGTAGTCTAAGTTACTCCTTATTACATCAGTTATCGGCCAGTGAAAGTCCCGTCAAAATCGGACCAGCCGTTTCAGAGATTAGCCGGATCAAACAGACAGACAGACAGAAATTAAAAAAAAAATCTTCGTATGTGTACCGTGTATACATACGTATGCATTTAGTAAAAAGCGGTTATTTTAATATTACAAACAGAACTTAAATTTTATTAAGTTGTATAGTTTAATAGTCTGCTAGAGGTATAAAAATAGGTACAAACTGTGCCGAAGCGCTACTCAGAAAGGAACACGAAATGGTCCGCAGGAAAAAAAATTGATTTTTTTTTTTTTTCTTAACATATTGATTTCTGAAATATAATTTTTTCGAATGAGTGGAGGATTAAAAAAGTATTGTGCCCTACCCGCGAGTGAATACAAATCCATCATTTCAGCACATGAATTAGTGATCGTGGCAATGAATTGTATGTTGTAGATAGAGTTGAACTGCTGTGGCGCGGAGAAACCCACCGACTGGCACGAGATTGCGTGGCTCAGTGTAGACTACTTCGACCTGGACTCTGACGTCATCGCGCAGTTAGTCCAGCATTTAAACTAAGGGCCTGTTTCACAATCGTTGAGTAAAGTTCTAAGTAAGCTACTTCGAACTTATTTTCACGGTAAACCAGTAAATTGCGTTTCACAATTTCACTTTAATTGACGGATGATTGTGAAACGTATAGAGAGTTAACGGAAGGATTTACTCTCTGAGTAACTTTCTTTATAAATAACTACTCATATCTTTACTTATAGATTGTGAAACAGACCCTAAACCTATTAGACAGTGCATTTGGTAGGTTTACCTATGCTGACTTTTTAAGCTAACTTTGGTTGTACGAATTACGCGATGGTAAAATTTTATTGCCGTTTGAAACCTTAAAGCTATGTGGTATATAGCTTAGTGGTTTGCCTGTTGGTCTCGAAGGGGAGCTTCTCGGTTAAAATCCCACTGTAATTGAAAAAGTTATGTGCGTATTAGAGACTAATTATCACTTGCTTCGTTCATCCAACATCGTGAGGAAACGCCTGAGAGTTCTCCATAAAGTTGTCAAAAGTGGGTGAAGTCTGACAACCCGCACTAGGCCAGCGTTTGAACTATGACCTATACCTCACATTGTGCCCGAGCCCAGCAGTGGGACAGTTATGGGTTGCTATAATAAAGATGACGTTTATGGTCTACATCACAAGGATGATAAAAAAAGGTAGAAAACGGTAATTTTCTCCCTTCAAGAGCTGGACTGCTGACTCAAATGTCGAGTTCTAGATACAACAAAATCCATTCACCATCTTCTTAACCAACCTATGTAACTCAGTGAATGTTTAAATGATGTCTATGTATACAGGTTGGCAGGAGCTGATGGTAAAGTTCTTCCTCCAGTATCTCCGTATTCTTGCTGCACTCCTCGAGTGCTGGCTGCCTGTTATCACGACCCTTTGCAGCAGGTTACTTTAAATATTAACTATCTTTTTGGGGTCGTTTAGTTACGTAACGCTATTTCGGGGAAGGGGGAAGGGAGGTCTTGTAAAATGTTATGATGCGTTACTGGGGATCGAATAACGCGTTATGTGACGTAGTTGTTTATTATAATTTTTAAAACAGGAAATACAATTCTTTAAGGTCCTAATAATGGCATTTTTGATAAAAATGGTCGTTTTAGTATTACGTAACGCAATTTGGGGGGGAGAGAGGTCTTATAAAAAATGTTATGATGCGTCAGTGGGGTCATAAGTCTTCAAAAATTGCGTTACGTAACACTTGAATATTCCTTTAGAGGTTATAAACGTGTTGCAGTGGAGTTCCCGCGCGGCGTTAGTGTCGTCACTCCCACTGGCGAGCGCGTCACTGCAAGCTCGCGGGTGTGTGGAGGCGGTCCGCGCACCGCTCACTCGCGCGACACTCGCATTGCGGCTTATTAACGCACTAGTGCTTCTATTACAGGTAAGTGTGTGTATAGGTTATAAATAGGGAACCCTCGAGGCGGGGGTGCCGACGTTATGACGCGCTGTCTTATTGACGTGTTGTGCTATAACTTACATACTTATTGATGAGTTTTGAACGACATTGTAAATATAAAGGTCGTGGTGTTTTATTAAAAACAATAATGAATTACTCGATCGTATAACAATCTTTTTTTTTGTTTTTTATTTCCTTGACAACCAAGCTTGGCAAACAAGCAGACAGATACCTGATGGTAAGCGATCACTGCCACGGTGTTCATCCAGGCCTATAGCTGGGCCATTACAAACGTGCAGACTACGTAATCAATCATTTGTGAGAGTTCCGATATACCTATAAGTGTGAACGAGAGATATGATAAAATGATTGATGTCGTAGTCTGCACGTTTGTAATGACCCAGCTATAGATTTCTAAAGAATTGTGCCGGTCTCCTTTATATTAATCGTTTAGTAATTGACGTAATTCGCCAGTAATATTGACGTAATGTTATCTATCAGCTGGTGACGGTAGCACTGACGCAGC
>LGAG01000360.1:175247-188410 GCA_001278395.1 Lerema accius
TCGCGGTGGTCCTGCAGTTACAGATAGGATATGGTTGGTTAAAATACTATTAGTACTCTTAAGACCTCAGATGGAAAAAGATAAGTTCCAGGAAAAAAATGTACTTCCCCCACCAATAAGATTACTTTCAAAAGTTAAATATACAATAAAAATACAACTTCCCATCTCTAGTCTTTAAAAGAGTCATTTAAAGTTCAAACAAAAAATATATTTTTTTGGTTTTTTTATCTAACTTTAACTTTCAATCAAATGCGTAAGCGATACTACATTTTTTTTTCCTTTGAATGCAACTATAATTACCGTCAATACGTACGTAAAAATTCTTAACAATAATAACAAGAAAAAAAAACAAAAAAATCTAAATTCATACTTCACTGCATCATCCACAGGGTAACGGTATAATGGAACGATAAAATCGTCAAAAATGAAACCCTAAAAGCATACACTACTTATCAACGACCATCATAACTTACTTGTATAGCGTCTTCTAACGCATCATATTGCTCAGGGGGGTCCGTACGCGCTTCATCAGTAGCTTCAGCGAACTGTAGCCATTGCTCCAGCCGCCAGAGGTCGTTGTCGAGCTGTTTCCAGTTCCTCTCCGAACACAGCGGACACGTCACGCGACCCGTTTCACTGTTGATAACGGTTACCGATATATTTGTGTATCGGTATCATCTATTATACCGGTATATGTGTATCGGTAATAGGTACTTCTGTAGCGTTATTGATAGTTATAGTACCAGTTTTTTTTTAATATTGCATGTGTTGTTATAAAAGAAATAATATCTGTTGTGTACTTCAAATTTAATAATATTGTAAATTAAAAAAAAATATATTAATTCTTAAACTAGTTTAAAAATCGTTAAAATATATTGTACCGATAAGTATAACTAGCAAGCTTGTTATATTAATGCCCAAAAAATAAAATACAAAAATAAAAAAAATAAAAAATCTGTACTTAATAATTATGTACAAATGTGAATAAATATGTTTGTAATTATAATACTAACTCAATCAAAAATCCTAACTATTAGCACTCGTACACAACACAACTAGTCATGCATTGCAATTTTAGCTACAAAATATGTCCAAGCGTTTTATAATAATAAATAGATTAAAAAGGTATTGTACCATTAAATTTTTAATAATTCACAATTTTCTTACTTTAATATCAGTTTTTTATATAGCCAAATTAAAAGGATAGAATGGCGAAAAAAAATTTTACAATAAATTAGCAAAAAATAATTATTAGCCATATTCACTTATCAAATAACAAGTAATACTAGGATCGGCCGATTGTCAATGATCGACCACCAAAAAATATTTTTTATGGAAAATCATATATAGTATCTAACGGCATTTCAGTCTTTCTTTACTTTAAGTACCACCTACCTGCGATGCTATAATAATAAAAAATAAAATAAAAAAAGCAACAAATGGTACAACACCTAGTGCATAATAAACAACAAAACATACACTACAGAGTTATCTAACGATATAGATAATTATTAATTATAATTAATAATCGTATAGGTATTATTAATAAGCGGGTACTCACTGTTCGCACGTGAGAGCGTACGATGCGGAGTGGGGTAACCTACGAACAAAACGCATCGTTTTAATGGCATGCCTGTTAACTAAGCTCTGTTAACACTTATTACTCTGTTCTACGCTCTTCTGCATTTAAAACCACATCGAAAACGACTTAGGAATTTGTAAAATCTAATCATTTCATCGAGGAAAAATAATTTTCTAATTTTTCGAAAATTATTATCGACGTTATTAAAATCTTACAGTAATTATAATTACAGAGGTTTTTAATTTTAAAATCTAATTTTAGTAATTAAAACCTAGCTAACTAAAAATACTAATAGTTGTAGTCTAACTAAAAGTTATTAATTTCTAACTAAAACACGATTAGTTAAATGAAAGACTATTTTTTTGTCTGTACTTCTACTTTTTTTTTCTAAAATACTATAGCGAACAGTGATTTTGCGTTCAGAGTCAAGTATCAAGAAATAAATCTCAAACTCAAAAGGTGCCTGTTAATACATCAAGCTTTCGTGTTTTGGAGCGAAAATTCCTAAAGTTTGGGAACTTGTGTACAATATGTATTAAAAAATTCATCAATTAATATTTCTACTTATTCAGTCGAGATAAGGTACACATTTGAATGTTCTGAGACTGACAAAACTCTATCCAAAAACCATTGAAGCGAGTTTTCTCAAACAATTTTGAACCTTAATTCAACTGAATAAGTATTAAATACGAATTGAAAATTTCAAAACCATTTGACGTACGTTACTATGACGTCATAGCTGTCACAGGTTCTCAAACTATTAATATTTAGTATCAATCGTGTTCAAAGTGCGTCGGCAGTGGTCATAGTTTGCCAAACTTTCATACAAAGCCCCATCACCATTATGCCAAGTGCATTTCACTACATAGAAAATAACATATTAATATGATACTAAATTGTACTCACTATATTTGACACGCCTATATTTAGACCAAGTTTTTCATGGATTATTAATATAGTTACTATTTTATTAAATTGTCATCATTTTTATTTAATATTAACTAAGATAATATTATCCAATGTAAATATAGTAACTGTTCATAAAAATATATTTTAAAATGTTGTTGTCTAATTATGTCTAATCAATAATACACTTATGCATGTAAATTTTTTAACCTACCCCCAAATCTTTAAAAAAAACCGTCATGTTACAAATAAAATAGTATACTTAAATTTTTACCGTAACTTTAAAATATGTTATATCTATGCTAAGAAAAAAACCATTAATTAATTATGTTGATAACGACCTAATTGGTTTACTAAACTAACAGGCGTGACCACGTTAAAAGTAATTGCGTCTAAATATCAGCGTGTAAATATATCGTGAGTACCCGTATCATACAATGTGCACAGTCCAAAATGCTTTAGAATAAAGTCATAACGATTTTTCTCCAAATCTTTCTATAAACTTCCCGGTGCCTGAAAAAGCTACATTGATTTAAAAACAAAGTGACCTCGGTTAAATACTAAACTCAGACCAAAAAATATATAGACACTCTTCGGAACAAAAATGTGAAGTCGAAAAAACGTAGCGTAAATAAAAAATGATAACGTTTCCCGTACAATGCTCGACAGACTCTGTGACGTAGGTCAGCTTGTAAAAAAATTACATCATTTTTTTGTTCCGAAGACTGAGTCTATATATTTAGTCTGTGATACTTACCTCAAATTGTTGATCTGCAACTCCCGTTTTTTCGCCTGCGTCAGCAAATCCTCATATCTCAGCGAGAGAGATTCCACCTCCGTCATCATAGCTTCCTCCTCAGTAGCGTCACATTCCGTCAGCAATAATTCTGACAGATGCTTGGCAAGCTCCAATGTTTGGCCTGGCTTGGCACCGGCCTTGGCAATCTCCTTGGCAGCTGACGCGAGCTCGTCTCCTGAGGAGTTATCTTTGATTTCCGTCAGCAAAGTCGTTCTGAGGAGTTCTAAGGCCTCTGATGATTCCCTGACCGCAGTCGCTAATTCAACGCGATATGTTTCCTTTGACGTTAGTGTGTCTACTTGTAAGGCTGCGTCGGTCTCCCATTTTAGTGTGTCCACCTGTTGGGCGAAATTAATATTCTAGTTTTTTTGTTAATTCAATTGACTTAACGCGAAATAAACTTCGGTGCTTTATGTGTTCTCCACCAAAGTTTTGAAACATTAAAAAAAAAATGTTTAGAGAAAAAAACGAATTAAATGGCGCTGATTTTAAAAATATAGTTATATGCCCAGTCAAGTCTTAAAAAAAAGGAATCAAAATTATACGAAAGAATTAAAATCTGAACTCGGAAAATATTAACATAATCATAAACATCAACATCAGCAAGAATAAAAACCATTTTTTTTCATCATCCGTATTTTACGAAACACTATTCACTACATCTGTCATCTGTCATCCGTCATCCGTCACCTGTCAACGTCATACCTGCACAGCCGTGTCAACGTCACCGACAACGTCAGCGCGTGCGATGTCAAGTCTCGCGCTGACGTCAGCAAACAGCGTGCTGTACTCCGCTACCATGTCGGCAACTCCTTGGAGACTGCTGACAGCGGTCGACAACCTATCCGCCTCCTCCACCAGAGCTTGGCATTCACGGAGCTCTTTTTCTACGCCCTGAAGAGTGACAAGTAAAATGATAAATTTTATTACCCTATAATATTTCGTCAAGTTATTATATAACTTATTTTAAGTAACATAAATATTCCTTTATGGTATCAGGATATATAAAATGATTGGAATGACAAACTAGTTAAATAGCTGTGCAATCTCAATAAATAAATAGGATGAACCACCATCATCTATCATCAGCGTAGATGCCAAAAAATGTCTCAAAAATTGATGATATATAAAAGATGCAACATATTTTTTACTACAATAGACACCTCATTTATTATAATCATTAACTTATAAACCTTACGCAACCACAAAATAATATGCAGAACCTTAAAGAACAACTAAATGATGTAACCAAAATACTTACATCTAGCTCCTTCAAAGTAGCAGCTTTATCCATGGGCGTTGGAGCGAGATGCAGCGCTCTCGTCAATCTAACGTCAACTTCAGCTAATGAAACAACAGCTTTGCCATGAGCCGCCACGAATCTTCTATGAGCATCGGCACCAGCAGAATCTACTCTTCCTCTTAGCTGTTGCCATCTTCTCACTGCTCCTCTTAATCTTGCTGCATCATCAGCTCCAGAACCACGTAATTCTATACCCCTAGCTGATGCTACGCGACTGTAAGCATCTTCTAACTTCTTTATATCACTATCAAGATTCTCCAAGTCCTTTATCACAGCCTTTGATACAGTTTCATCGTCACTTTCCCCACGTTGTTTTCGCATTTCAATCTTCTCCACTCTCTTTTCAATTCCGTCCAATTTCTTTTCGACTTTGGGTAACAATGAAAAGGCTAGTTCGGCAGATTTGCGGATTTCTTTCAAAGCACTCTTTCGATGTTCAGACATTTCGCAGATGTTTTTCCATTTCTTCTCAACAATGTCCACTCCAGTATGCAGGTTTCTCAAATCGAAGTTGCCCTTCAAGACATCTGGATCGTTGAAGACTAATTCGCACAGATTCAAAGTATCACCCACTTCGCTACTCTTATCTTCTATGCTCTTATGAATTTCATCGCGTTCTTGGAACTTCTCATCCACAGCTTTTGTCGTCAAATTTTCTAGAACGATTGAAGCGGATAACTTAGATTCGATGGAATGTAATTGCAGTCTAATTTCTGTCAACCGTTCCTCGAGTTGAGATATCGTTTCTAACAGCTCAGTGATCTTCGCGATTCTACTTCTGCCATTCTCTTGTACCTTATGCCATCGTTCCTGCACATCTTTCAGTTGTTTCGATGTATTTTTGCTATAAGATTTCTCATCTTTCTTGGACAGATCTATTAGGAGGGCGCCGGTTTCGGAAAGCCATTCAAATTCACGCTCTTTCATAGCAGTTTCGGCCTGTACGTCTGAGTTTATTCTTCGGATTAAATCTTGAGGATCTAATGCGCCAATATCACTGCTACTGCTGGATGAATCGAGACGTGATTCCACAGTCGTTATCCATTCGGCGAACCTTGTCAATCTCGACTCATAGATTGTATAAATTTCTAATCGTTCCTGTAATCGAAGGATTATCGTGGTCAGTTGATGTTCTAGATCAGCTCTTTGCTGCCGCGTCTGCCAAACTTTTTGACTCACTATCCTAATATCTTGCGGACTAAGGCATTCTTTGAGCTGCTCTTGGATGACACTTAGCGCTTCTATTTGTGTTTCAGTCTTGTCAATTTTAGCTCTGAGTTCAGTGTACTTCTCGATCATTTTCTTCACTTGCGGCCTGGAAAGGCGGGTCTCGTCAGAGTATGGGATGATTTCTTCATGAGTTTTGTTATAAAGCGTTTGGAGATCATTGGTTAGAGTTTCATATTCAGTTATGAGCCCAAGTATTCGAGTGAGGAAGTCGCGCCAGGTGTCCAGGCTAGCTTGGAGGTTGTCTACTCTCTTCACTATACCAGCGTACTCCATCCTTACCGACGCACCGTACGCCTCTTCAGTAAATTCTAACACCTTTTTGAGATTTCTAAGCAGTTTTTCCGTTTGTTTCCTACCATCCGGAACTTTGTCTGAGAGATTCTGTATCTGTGCCAGTATTTTATTCACCCTTTTAATATGTACATATCGCAGTTGCAGCTTTTCTTTCTCTCGCTCTAGTTCTTTGAGCCATCTCAGTAGCTCTGTGTAAATTTCTCTGTAATCATCCCAAGCCGCGATTCGAGTGCAAACTTCTTCGTGTCTTTCTACAATTCTGGCCAACGTTTCATTGTGTAAGTTGGTCAGCGTGTCAAACTTATCAGCTAGATCTCTATTCTTCATTTCTTTATTTTCATTGATGAGTACAGATCTTTGCGATGCTAAGAGGTTCCTATGCACGCGACATAGCCGACGATGTTCTGTTAAGTTCTCATAATCGGCTGGAACGGAACCAGATAGGAACGATCTTAGGTCTAATAAGTACTCGTGCCATAGTTTGAGAGCTGTTGCAGCGTCTCCAGACCTGACCAAAGCTGTAGATAGCCTGTGGTAATGGAGGAAGGTATCTCTGAACATGGCCTGCCATAGTTCTAAGATCCTAACTATACTGTGCTCGTCTGAAACATCTCTGTCAATATCTGGGAGCTCTGCTTTAGCAGGCGCAATATCAGCCTCACTTTTTCCCAATGCTATCAAGTTATCGCGAAGTGCTATTAGTTTGTCCTCTACTATTTCTCCGTCTTCTTGTACTGGAGTTAAATCCTGGAAATAATATTTACATGGTTAATCTTCATTTATTTTTAAGTTTATATTTCTTAAGTTACCGATGACACAGGGAATCCTAATGCAAGAACTATTGTCCTAAGAATATAGCCCTGTTTCAAATAAAGATTGTTGTTATTTATTTTGTAAGTTTTGACTACCCTAAACCTATGGTGCCTACTGAGCAGAGTGTTAGGAGTTCGATTCTCGGTTGGGGCAGACATTATTGTAAGTAAAAAGACGAATATATTACCGAGTAACAATTCATTCTCAATGTTATTTAATATAGTAATAAATAATTATAATAATAAATATTAGTAGTATCATAAATATTAGTCATCAACTAAGATATTTTTATTTAATAATTTGACTTTGATTATTTGACGCTTAAAGAAAGAAATGTGATCACTACGCACTGTATCTATTCGGAAGTACGTGACATGATGTTAAATATAACAGTTATCTACACCGTTACACCTCATAAGGAATTCAGAATGGAAAGAATACCTACTGTGATAAGATAGGCGATTTCATGTATCTTTTTAGGAAGTGTTGATAAAATAATCTTTATTTATTATGATAGGCTTTAAAATATTTTGACTAAGACTTTTCTTTATTGGTGTATACTAAAAACTATTAAATCTATAACTTAATTCTAATTAGTATTTAAATAGACATAATATATTAGCACTGATTTAACATAACTTTAAAAACATACACTCATATCCCCATTTATAATCGTATTTAACATTGTAGTCTGTTAATTTTTTTTTTTGTCTAATAGTATAATCTAGCATACAAAATATATAAAAATTAACCTTAGGTACACACTCTACACTAGAAAACCCTATGTCATCAATGTCATAGACAACATTTAAATACACGAACACATTATAAAACCAAATTCACTATTCAAATTTCCGTTTCCCTGGAAATCGAATCCAAGGCCCACTGACCCAGCACAGTAACCAATCCACCACAATCAACACCAAATAAAACTGAACACTATCCACCAGCAACAAAGTCCAAATTCCACAAACCTGTCTCATATCGCAGAACATTTCTTTCGCGTGCTGCGCTTTAGCTCTCGCGGTCTGTCTGGCTTCACCCAGGTCGGCCAGGGTCTGGACTGCACCAGCAACCAGCTGCAACCTCCTGGCCAGGGCATCAGCATCAGCTTGCAACGCTCTTGACCCTGTCTCCGCAGCCACACGAGCTGCTAACGAACGGAGCTCTGCTACCCTTGCCTCTTGTTCTAGACACGCCTGAGGACCAAAGAAAAGAGTTTTAAAGTGATGTACCTACTAGATATTTTTTGTGTTTACTCAGTTTACGATCGGGATTAAGCAATGTTGACTCAAGTTGAGAACGTAGACATTTATTTCTATTTATTATGCATACTACTGGACCCTCCCTCGCTTCGCTTCGGTGTATGTTTCTTCAACATGGCTGACCACGTCAACTGTCAGTCACATCAGTTAGAAAAGTCCCATACAAACTTTAAATTTTAATACCTTTAATTAGAGTGAACTTATTTAAATAAAATAAAGCCTAAATAACGCCCCGGGTTCAGGATTATTTATGTATTACATCTATTATTCTGTCAGATTTTTGTGCGTCACTTATTTAGTCGCAATTGTATACGATCGCTCTGTCCATTTTTTTTGGGGACTTTATGTCACTTCTACATTGGAGGCCAATCCAATGACAACTTATGTTCATGTTATAGGTACCTAATCCGTAAATCGTTTGTGCTTTAGACCATGTTAAAGAAATTGACGTACCCACGCATGAATAAGCCTACTTGAAAAACACTTCCCTATTAGCAGTTGGGTAAAACTATAGACAACTAGACGTCGCCCGCGGCTTCACCCGCAGAAGAGTAATTAAAAAAAATATTGGATTCATCCCAAGGAAACCTGTAATCGGGATAAAATCTTCTATATCCTATATCCTATTCCTGGATGCAAACTATCTGTGTGCCAAGTTTCAGCTTAATCCGTTTAACGGTTAGAGCGTGAAGGAGGGACAAACATCCAAAAATCCAAACATCTTTACAAACTTTCACATTTATAATATTAGTAGGATATTAGTAGGAAGTAGGATATTAGTCAACCATAACCAAATAACATTCCTCACATTTTAACTCAATAATTCTATACTTTATAGATCGCATCGCATGAAAAACTATTCCATAAAGACATTAAATAAATACCTTATATTTCCGGCAATAAACTCAAACTTTAAAACTTTAAATCGTGCCGAATAAATGAATAAATATTAGCAACACTAACTTATATCGGTGAATAAAATAAACATCAAATCGGGTCATATTTACGAGCGGAGATTTGTAGGCAAAGTGTTACATTTTATCAAATTCTAAGCGGAATTTTAGTTCAAGGGCCGTTTACGTAACCGTAGCAGTGTTTATCGGATTTGTTGTTTGTTCTATGACGTCAACTGAGGATTTACCTTCCGCATAATTCAAATCATTTATTTCGTCTTAGGAACTAATAGCTCACTTAACGAAAGTCAAAAATTTTAAATAATCTTAATAACACAAAATGGATTTTAAAAATAAACAAACATATTACTAAAAACTTCCTAAAGTCTCGATAGACAAAACCTATCATATCATCGGCTTTATGAAAGACAAATACTTAAGCCTAAGTAAGCTAGTGTCGGGAGGAAAAAAAACCGGAAGAAAAAAACTCCCGGTACTCTTTTTTTTAAAAAGTAGATAGCAATAGCATAGCAAATAAAATAAACGCTAACTCACTCATACCCACGCAGTAGTATTCCCTGTGTCGCGGGTGTCATGGACAACATTAATAACACATCACTAACACCCATGACCCGAGAACAAACATTTATCTGTCACATAAATATCTGTACTGGGAATCGAACTCGGGACCCCTCGCTTCGCAGGCAAGGTCACTACTAACTAGGCTACGAGGTCGTCAAATAGCACTGCTCATACTTTTAATTTAAATGTATATCAACCATTATTACTCTTCTGCAATAGAATGAGAGTAATATTTTTCGCGTTGACATGTAGCTATGTCAATTTCTTTGGTAGGTACCCTCTACATCTCAAACGGGTAATAATAAAAAAGAAAAATTCAAATCCACAAAGAAAATAAGTTACACTTTTGAACGTCATTTGAAACTATCAGCGTCTTAGAAAAGTTCCAAATTAAAAAGAAAAAATAGCAAAAGTAACTCTTCAGCAATTCAGTATAAGACGTAGATAGCTAGTCATACATATCTCACTTAAGAACACACATCATGCCAACCAACCTCACATAATATAAAGATTCTAAATATAATTTTCATAAGATGGTCATGCCACGTGCAAAATGTTCCTATCGGAAATTCCTGTTATATTTCCTGACTGCCGTAATCGGCCGAATTAACTGTGAACTGTATCCTGTGTTAACTACTAATATTGCAATGACAATACGTGAAGGATTCTAGAGATTTGGCATGGTTAAAGTGTACATGGAGAAAAAGTGGCATAGTTAACGTTTGCATAGCGAAAAAGACAAAGAGCTATTAAAACGCCGTCATAGCAAAAGTTGTCTTATACGACGAACATTTACTAAAGTTACAAGAGTATCAAAATAATTTAAAAACCGAAGTAAGTGATGTAAAAAACAATGTAATAACTATGTTGCAGAACAACATCTGCCCGGTCTTTTAGTAATAGATAAAAAAAAATTGCTGGAAAATAACGTCCGCCTGGTTTTCTACAGACTATAAAACGTTTTAAAAGTAAAATAAATCTCAAAGAAAACGATGAAAGCATTTCATAAACCCACAATAAAGGTCATTGATATCTAAATGGCGATGCAGACCGAATTGGAATGCGTGCAGCGACATCTGTTGATTCTGTTTAATATCACAGCCACTTACGATCCCATTAGGAATCGATATTTATTGCAGACGTTTGAATAAAATTATTGCACCTATTTACAGACGATTGTTCATGTGTTTGGCTGTATAGAGGTAGATAAAAAAATAATATTATGTATAAAAAGTATAATATTTTTTTTAACTTGTCCTATCTAGAACACAGTTTTATATTACACACTTTTTCAGTAATGTTTAAGTAATTTCATTATTTCAATATCACACAATATGCTTTTTTTTTATCTGCTTTAAAAGTTAATGTTTTTGTTTTTAAAATATGTCTTATTTTATTAAAACGGACTATAGGTATAAGTAAACAGAAAAAAAAATATCCATGATTTATTATGTGTATTTTCTTCTTTCTATTTCTTTTTTTCTACATTAAAGACATAGTCATAAAAATTATTTGCAAAATAATGTATGTTACATTATTTAGGTTTTGAATAATTTATGTAAATAGCTGACAAACGAAGTGACAAGGAAATGAAAATTCTATTTAATAATCTAGCATTATACTATTATTATCCTGTTCCTGTGGTATAAAGTTGTATACCTACTTAAGTTACCACGGTATTGTTTCCCTGTACCGTTCTTATCACAACAAAACAAGTTTTAATTAATGTTATTAATTAAAATACCTACAGTTTATCAAGGTTATTTATAGTGTTAATTACGTCATCATAATAATTCACATTATGTAAGTAAGTACCTAAGAGTAGGTACCGTTTGTTATTACCCGACTGGTCTAGAAGTGGGGAAATGTTTTCGAGCGTATGTATGTCGATTTCTTTAGTACGCTCTACAGCCAGAAAGGTTTGACGATGATTGATTTTTTCTTGTAATTTTTTAAACTCAATTTTATATTTTTAAGCAAACATTTTACCTGGTAAATAAAAGAGTACTGGATCAGAAATTGAACCTAGGACCTGTATTGTAAAGTCACTAGTAACTAAGCGAAGGTATATTATGCTGAAGAGTTTGTTTATTTGAACGCGCTAATCTCAGGAACTAATGTTTCGATTTGAAAAATTATTTTAGTGTAAGATAGTCCACATATCGAGGAAGGTTATAGGCTATATAACATCACGCTAAGATCAATAGGAATAAAAAATATTGCGAAATCATACCGCTCAGAGCGAATTCGCTATAAGTGTAAATGTTAATTAAGTGTCTTACTAAGTGAACAAGAGAAAATTAATGATCCTATATTATCGTATTTAATATCGTTACAAGTACTTTAAACCACTTTCAAGTCTCTTTTGGCGATCCGCAGAGAAAGTGGAAAGTTGAGATCCTTTATTACGATACGAGTAGGTACTATGTGGTCACTTTAATGACGTATTTTTATTACCAGTTAAAAAAATAAACACTGCAAGATGCAAATATTGAAAAGTAGCTTAAAAATAATGCATTTTTGGTTGCTAG
Organism: Lerema accius; assembly: GCA_001278395.1. Lineage (NCBI taxonomy): Eukaryota > Metazoa > Arthropoda > Insecta > Lepidoptera > Hesperiidae > Lerema > Lerema accius. The sequence continues at coordinate 187,446 of LGAG01000360.1, forward strand.
TGTTTAAAATATTACTTTTTTTGCCTTTAGATTGAAAGTACCTACTGTCTTCGTAAAACCTCTTACTTTTCATACACTTTATTATTATAAGTAAGTATAGCAGTTTAAGATAATAATATTAATTATCTACATATACCGGACGATAAAGTTTCGCAGAATTTCAAAACTGCTTCATGAATTGCTTTTCCAAAAAAAAGCAACAAAAATCCAAATAAGCTCGATAAATAACAATTAAAATTCTGACTTAAAACTTTTCACTTACTTTTTAATTAATCAATTCAATATTAATTGCCTGAATTCTAAATCATAGGACAATTTCGCCGCCATTTTGAAATACAGATAAAAAATTATGACTTATTTATTTATTTCAAGGTCTGTGGAATGAATGAATGAATGGATGGTCTCTAAACGACTATGACAAACTGTAATACGCAGCTGATTGGAAATCAATCAATCTATTGGCAATACGTACGTTATCTCGGTCCCAATGTGCATTTAGTTCAAAAGTCATGTGACCATGCAATGATAATGTATACCTACTACCAATTCAATTTCAAACTCAGACTAAAAATATATAGACTTCGCCTTCGCAACAGAAAAGCGTAGTCCAAAAAACATAACGTAAATATAAAAAAATAACGTTTGCCTGTACATTGTTAAGCAGACCGTGATCTGTCAAATAGTAAAAAAAAGATAAAATTTACCCCATTTTTTATTCTAAAGTCTATAAAAGTACTATTTGGTCTGAGATTTCAAATCATTTCATTCGTTTTAGCTACTAGCTTACATAACTAACGATTATATAGGTATGTATTATGTTACGTTCTTACTAAAATTACATAGCTTATGTATAGGTACGTCATTAAATAACTGTTTGAACGACTTTAAGACAATTATTTGCTGTCTCATTCTTACACTAGAAAAACACTGGAATTCAAGTCATTTCGAGTCTTCACACGAAGCGG
>LGAG01000360.1:194385-216785 GCA_001278395.1 Lerema accius
CCGGCTAATCTCCGAAACGGCTAAACCGATTTCGACGGGACTTTTACTGGCGGATAGCTGATGTAATAAGGAGTATCTTAGGCTACTTTTTTACCTTCGTTTCAGCATAGGTTTACCGAAGCGAAGCGTCCGTGGGTCCACTAGTCTTATATGAAATCCAGTGCTGATTTGTTATCATTTTTATAAGTTAATTCCTCAAAATAAAAAGTATTTGGTTAATGTTTCATTTTATTTAAAGTTTTAAAACCTCTGCACTTCATAATGAATTTGTTTACCCATATAGTAAATGAAGATGATAAAATTTATCCGTCATTTCTAAGCGTATACAAATCTATGGGTAAATAAAATAAATATTAAAATTTTAATGAGATTTAACTTTGAAAACTGTTAAGTTACTTGACAAATAACCTGAGTTCATTGAAGTTATCCTTGAAAACAAATTAAAACTTAGCTTGTTAAGTACCTAAATAGATTATAATTAATTTTATTTATAAAGATGCCTTTGTGAGATGGTTAATGATGTATTTAACATTAATGAAATCATTTGTATTATTCATAAAGCCTTTTTGAAATATAATCAAACAAATATATTTGTTTATTGACTTTACTAATTACACTATTAATACAACTATGTATGTATGTATGTATATAGTACTTATATGTGTATTTAAGATTTAGGCGTTTCACCTAATAATAATATTTATTAATAACACCGATTCAGAAACACTCTTAGCTAGATAATAATTTCTTAGCATTCAAGTACATAACACTAATTTTCCTTATTTGAAAACGATGACACAATATTATTATAGGTGCCTACTGCCTACTTAAACTCCTATTTGTAGTCTACCTTGACTGTATAGCTAGCTATCTATTAGAGCTAGCAAACTATAGTGGTCTCTCCTCAGGGAGATTAAATGCCTAGATTACCTGCCTCATGGGAGGTATAACGCGAGGATCTAATACTAAATAGATATAAGTCAAAATCATTGACGTATGTATATGTCATTAGCAATCGCCCGCGTAATTTTCCCGTTTTCGCAATGTTTTTTTATTGCTGCTCCTTTCCTATACATCTTAGCGTGATGTTATATAGCCTTATAGCCTTCCTCGATAAGTGGACTATCTTACACTGCAAGAATTTTTCAAATCGGTCCAGTAGTTCCTGAGATTAGCGCGTTCAAATAAACTCTTCAGCTTTATATTATTAGTATAGATTAGAAAAGCCATTAAACAAATATGTTTGTATGGTTATATTATATAACCTGCACTATTTTAAAAAATATACTTAATGTATAAATCTATCGATAATAAAGACACCTATTTCACTCACCTCTTGCAACGACATGGCCCAACACTATTATATCGATAATTCACAACCGGGACAGTCGACACACATGACACATATCTTTTATCACATCACTATGCAAACCACGATACATCATTTTTGACACACAATTCTCTTCACTTATTCTTCACTGACCTTACTATCGTAATTAGGTTAAAACCACATTATTTATTAATGATTTCCTAGTGTATTTTAATTAATTTACGTAATTTGTTACTACAATCACTTTAAGGTTATAATAGAAAACTAAATTGCACCAAATTAAACACTACACTACACTGCAAAAATGACTACCCGCAAAAAAAAACAAAGTTGTTTACTCATAAACGCCTATACGAATCCTACCCACGTCTAGATGGCAAAGGACGATATTACAAACTGCCGAATGAACCATTTGAATTCAATTGACTGCTTCATCGACGCAAAAACGGAGTTGAAAATTACAAATATGGGACACAGGTATATAGTATGTGTACCTTATTAGTAAAACATATCAAGGTTGCATTCAATTTAATTCAATTAAAAAACATATATATATTACTATATATTAATGAATTCGTTACTATGTACGATAAAAATACGTGTCAATAAATAAATAATAAAAATAAATAAATACTCCAAATTCAAATCAAATTGTATTTTACATTTAAAATTTTTGAAATACAAATGCATTTTTTACATCCATTTTACTTAGTATTTAATTAGACTTACTTCAAATACTAAAAAAAAATTCAATTAATTCGATTTATAAAATTTTAAAACTAAACTTGACTTCAAAGTGGCAAACAGATTTTCTTAATGATCTACTATACAGAGAACTAAATTAGCGATTAATTAGGTCTCATTACCGTAGATGACAATGCAATAAGTAGATTTGTCTACTACATAGGTACTCGTAAATTATGCTTCATTGCAGAAATATGCGCAAAATAAATGTGCTAGCAATATTTATCATTATACTTACAGATCGATCAAACCTATCTATATGTCTTGATAAATCTGTCTACAAGAATATTTTTCAGACCAAAAAATATATAGACGCAGTCTTCGGAACAAAGAAGCCAAGTAGTGCAAATATAACGTTAATAACAAATGATAACGATTCCCGGCATTATTTCTCGGCAGATCGTGCACGATGACATAATGTCAGATGGTAAAAAAAAGAAACAAATTGACCTCACTTTGTTTTCAACACTGTGACTATTATATATTTTGGTCTGAGGAATATATTAAAGATGTGACACATATTTTAATGTAGTGTGTTCGGAATTAAACAGTTAGAACCCTAAATCTGGATTATATTGTTAGATGTCGACTGTTTGAATAGTATTCTGACTCTTCCGATGTCGGAGGGGGCCCGAGTTAGTCATAATTAGCTGTGTCGTGTTTGAATTAGTTGATTGTATACTTTTGTATCTGTTGTATTTTTTTTTAACAAGACTATGTAGCCAGTCTCCAAAGAATAAATAAAAAAATATATAAAATTATTGTTTTGGTTTACGTAATTCGATAACATGCAAAAATGTTATTAGAAACATATTTTGCCATGTGACTTAAGATAAATAAAAACAATTATTATAACTAAGACTTAACACTGGCAGTATAAAATGTTTACTTGGTTAAAAAAAAAATTTGAAATATCAAGTAAGAAAGAAATAAAGGAATCCGTAATTCTCGAATCATTGAATGTAAAAGAATAAAAAACAAATTTCATAATCTCCCACTAAACTATAACGCTAACTATGAAATTCAGCGTAACATCGAAAAAGGAAACAATTAATCTACATGCTCAAAGCATGTTACTCACTGAAACCATGTAAAACAAGACTTGTGGTTATCGTATATAATCCGAATAAATTATACAGTTTAGAACTCCGTTGCATTCTGTTTCACTGATGATGTCACATTTACTATTTTTACACTGGATTAAATAAAATAAAAACTATTTTTGCGCGCTTTTTGACGTTTACAACTATTACTAATCTGTATTTGATTCGTTTGTTTTTTATATTCGAGGTTATGTTCGAGTTTGTTCGTTATTTCGCGGGTGTTTGTCGTGTACGTCTCGTCTCAGACGTCCGGACAGACGGACGTCCGCGGAGCGACTGCTCTGTGGTTGGCTGGTCGTTATCAGCGCGTTATCAGTTAGTTTACGTGCGTTTTATTTCGGGTTATTTGTCTCATTCCGCTGATATAGGCACGACTTTTTGCAACCTTCAAACGTGAATTTATTTCAGTGAATTTTTAAGATGTTTCGGTATAGTTTGTCGGTATTTTAATGCATTGTCATAATCTAAATTTTTAGTAAAAATGGTACAGAGCTATAGCACTATTTATACTGTTCATAAAAAAAAACCTTTATTAACTATTTACCTAAACCAGTTAAAAATATGAATCTACGAGTATATTATAAAATGTAACATCTACATGACATTAAAAATGACCACTCAAACGTTGAAATCCATCCAGCTATTTAGGCTGGAAAAAAGGGACATACATACAGACATACACTCTAAACATTACCCTCATATCGCAGTTGGATAAATACCCAAATATCCACACATAATTCTCATTCATCACTTCTCATTTCCACACCCAATTTCACGTACAAAGCGTCGATTGTGGAAGTAACTGCGAAGTTTACCAATCTTAGTTCACACGACTTCACGGCTAGCGTTTACACAACGGTCATGCTAAATACCATGGACGTACAGTTGTTGATTGGCAAACTATAACATCCTACTTTGTGAATGAGGACTTGGTGAAATACGGTAAATTTTGTGTTGAACTTTACTTGATTGATAATTTTGCAGCTCATCTATATCTATTTATACTTCAAATAATATAAAGCTGAAAAGTTTGTTTGTTTGGACGCGGTAATCTCAGGAACTACTGGACCGATTTGAAAAATTCTTTTAGTGTAAGATAGTCCATTTATCGAGGAAGGTTATAGGCTATATAACATCACGCTAAGATGAATAGGAGAGGAGCAGCAATAAAAAATATGGCAACAACGGGAAAATTACGCGGGCGGAGCCGCCGGCGATTGGTAGTAAGTGATTAAGTTAGAGATTAAGTTAAGATTTCTTTGGCAAGCTCTACAGTCGAAATGACGTGACGGATTTCAACACACAAGGTGTCATTAAAATCTACATCATAATGGGAGTGACATAGTATACAGCTTTTTTTTATCATAATTATTTATTTAATCTTAAAAACCTCACTTAAAGGATACAAATACAATACTCTTTCTATTTAAAACACTGGATTTTTCTTTTAAATTGTCTTCAAAAACAAGTCAAAACATTCAGCCAATCAAGTATGCATATGCAATAATAAATGTGTACACGTACTATATCAATAACGAGACGAAAAACATTTTGCCGACCGTCTGCGCATGACATCAGACTGCTATTTGAATCCGGACGAGTCACCGTTAGGGTTGAAGTAAGCACGTTGACTATTTACTTAATGAAATTGTCACTACGTAGGCTTACGTAAATAAAAAAAAACTACGTAAATACTGGTTTTAACGAAAAAAAACATACTTTTGTGTTAAAAGTATCAAAAAAGTTTTTTTTTTAATTTGAAAAAAGTACCTACTGTAGATAAGAAAAAAAAAAATTTTAAAGTAACTATAATACTAACTATTAGAATTATAATAAAGTAGTCCAATATAATGGGCATTTACTAAAAGTACTTGATTTATTTTAATTGTGAAAATCTATGGTCTCATCCAGGGACAAAGTATGTAGCATATCAACGTGTGCCCGGTCTTTTAGTAATAACACTGTCTGTCTGTCAGCCCTAAGTATTAGTAAGCCTTGAAGATTTGAAGCCCAATACCAAACCTATCGACTAAGTTAATGACTAACCTTGCAAATAAAGATAAGAATAATTGTGGTGAAAACTATATTTGGTGGTATACTGGCAAATAAGAATATTTAATTCTAATTTGCAATTGTTTATTTTTACCAGTCTGCATTAGAAGGAGGCTAATGTTTATGAAGAGTATGTATCCAGAATCTATTTTCTGACTTGTCATATTTAGCACACAGTTTTATTTAAACCTTGTAACGGAAATCATATATTTTCATGTTATTCACACTTTTCCATATATGCTTAAATATTCACAAGAATTGATTTGAAAAAAATGTTTTTGTTTTAAAAATAAAAAAGAAAAAAAAAACGACAATATGTATGTCCATTACTTTGGAAGGCTTTACAGCGTAAACGACTCGACTGATTTCAACATAATAAGATGTCATTGGATTCGTCTTCAATGTAAGATTAATATTTGATATAGGCTATATATTTTTTAATAAAACTTAATTCACCAAAACTATCGAACTGGAAAATATAAATGACTAAATTCATCACATTTTCAAGTTTCATTCAAAGTGACTCGTAAGCGAATTGTGTTATATTTAAGTCAGTAATGTCATTTACTAAAATAGGGTTCCGATGAGTAAATGAAATACTTTTTTTTATTTAGGACATTTGTACCCATGTTATTTGTTCTCATGTTTAAATTAGTAAATCTATACTAATAATATAAAGCTGAACAGTTTATTTTTTGTTTGAACGCGCTAATCTCAGGAACTACTGGACCGACTTGAAAAATTATTTTAGTGTAAGATAGTCCATGTATCGAGGAAGGTTTCAGGCTATACCTATAATATCTTCCTAAGATGAATAGGAGAGGAGCAGCAATAAAAAATATTGCGAAAACGGGAAAATTACGCAAGTGGAGCCGCGGACGATTGCTAGTTCAAATATAAAGTTATTTAAACGATTTGAGCTGGAATTGTTTTAATCGTTAAAATCCTATTACATTTCCAATCCTTTATATAATAACCCATCTATAAAAGATAAGTATCGACAACATTTTTATAGGTACTTAAAACATTTCAAAATGAATTCAAAGGGTAGGCAACCACACCTATGATCACGCATACATTTTCAGCAATATTATAATTAATTAAATATTCCCACACACGTAATGAAACTTTACATTTTCACTTACCAAGATTAAAAACTACAAATGGGGTCACTGACCCACGGGCGGAGCTACACGATGACACATGCATGTGATTCATTGAACGTTTTATTTGCAATAAGTGAACCGACAGTCAGACAACTGCATACTTAACGTGCAATGTATACGTTTATTGATTTTAAACTCAACATTACTGCCTGTAAAATTTAATAGCAGATAGGTATTTTTTCATCCTAATTAGCTTGAGATTTTAAACGGAATCTGTGATTATTATTACATTCACGTCTTTATACGTATTTAGCTATTGTATATTTATTATTTACACCGCGATTGCTTTGAAATAAGCATCAGGCGTTCAATAATAATTTGTCTGAGAATTTTCGAAACATCAGTTAAAGTTAACGGGTTATTATTTTCTACTATATCTATCTCCGTCTTGTACTCTTGCTATCTCTATCTACTTTATCACAATTAGCTAACCTGGAACTAAAGTGGTCTATGATACAAAATAAAGTTATCAAACGAAACGCGTTTAAAGTCCTATGTTTAAATAACCAATCAAATTATAAAGTGGTATTTTAATGATAACCTTACTTTGGTGACCAATGACACTTGAGAAAATTTTTGCTTGGATAAATTGATTGTTTTTAAGTTAAAAAAATGCTCATAGCCAAAAATGTTACATAGACCACTTTAGTTCCAGGCTAGCTAACTAAGTTATTATAAACAGTAACATGCGAATCAGTTATTCATAGCACATGAAACCTAGTCTCTAGGATGTAGAGGTATAACTCCTCCCTCTCTTTCCCAGTTGCTCACTTTATATAGCTCTTTCTCTTTCTCTCATTTGCGAAGTTGTCGGCGCATCCTTTATTCAATACTAGACGTCGCCCGCGGCTTCGCCCGCAGAAGAGTAGTTAAAAAAATATTATTCAATTCATCCCAAAGGAACCTAAAATCGGGATAAAATATATCCTATGTCCTATTCCCGGATGCAAACTATCTGTGTGCCAAGTTTCAGATTAATCCGTTCAACGGTTAGAGCGTGAAGGAGGGACAAACATCCAAATATCCAAACATCTAAACATCTTTACAAACTTTCACATTTATAATATTAGTAGGATAGTAGGATATCGTATCCTCTCTCTCTCTAACACTACCTATATACCTATATCTATCTCATTCTTACCTGTGCAGTAGCAGGAGCATCATTCGGCCGTAGTAGATGTAACCCAGCCTCTTGTGCTTCAGTGAAGGCTCGTACGGCGGCCGCCGCGTCGCGGTATCGCTTCCATAGCTCCACCGCTTTGTTGTACCTGAATATACCGCGCTTGTTAGCTAGCAATGTACAGCGAACACGTTATAGATACGGCGATATATTAGGACATTGATTTTATGTCATTTTAATAATGACTGTCACAGGTTGGAACTCTTTTTTAAAGATTCGTTCTCCGTAAGTATTTAAAAAAAAAATCGTTTCTGTAAATTAATTTTATTAACGTGTTTCAACATATTTGTTTTTATTTATCAAAATAATTAAAAATGGTCTCCCGGCTTTTCTATTATAATATAACTTAAATTCCTCATGAACAGTCTTCTATAAATCATTATAACTAAAAAGCCATGTTAATTGACATTCAACCTTATTACCAAGTATTAAAGTCGACACTTACTTATCACACAGTTGCGCGAGATTCCCACAAGTATGATGATAGGCGGCGGCGGCGGCATCAAGGTCCCGACGGAGGGCCAGGGCCACGCCGGGATCCGTGGAGGCCTCTAAGGGGGCTGCGGCCTCTTGCAAGGACCCTACTAGCTCCCCACTACGACGAGCTAGCGACTCGCTTAATGTCTGATAAAAATATTATTTGAATTCAGTTACTGCTTTATTAGATAAGATTTAAGTTAAAAAAGTAACCCATTGTTACGTTTTTCAATCGTTCGAAAATTACATAAATAGAAGATAGACGTAAATGCATATGTCATGGCAATTCAACTAAATTTTGATAAAAAAAATACATCTAAAATATCATAACAAAGTTATTTACTGAAATGGCCCTTTTTAAAAAAAATAACCGACACTTCGTATTTTTAGTACTGTACATGTTTTACTGACACAATTTTTGTTTTACTGCTCAAAAAATAAGTTACTGCCCAACTAATTTTTTCTACTGCTCAATGTAACTGCCGGAATTTTTAAGTTACTGACTTTTTTATTTTACGATCCTAATAATTAAGTCATTACTGATTCATACTGATTTACCCGGGGGTAATTACCCTCAGGTAAGGAACCTAGGAGGTAGACATTAATGTCGTACCCTGAAACATCTTGATCAAAGCCTTAACCCTTACCTCAAGCTTCTCCGTGGCCTTCAGCAGGCGATCATAATCCACCTGACCCTGGACTGTGAGGAGTTCCACCATGTAGTCCGCCTCCCTCACAGCTCCCTGAACCAATTCCAACTGCCTCTCAAACCTGCGCCATAGCTGCAGCTTGTTGCGAAGACGAACGCTTAAGTCGTTGCAAGCGCTTTCTAGTTCTGCGTGCGTTTCCTGAGGGTCAAAAATGGTTTGGTTGTTTTTGGACAATATTGTCTGGTTCCGTTTTGTTCTTGATGGAAGCGTTTTTAAGGCTAGGATCTGCTTTAATCTGATACTTTATCAGATTTCCACCAGATGCTAAGCGAAGTTTAAGATGAGCTGACTAACTAGAGGATTTCATTTGTATAATCCTGTCACCAATATAGAACTCTTCGTAAATATGTAATGGGTTAAAAATACGGTCTACTGAAGGAAAAACAAGTTAGGAAATCTAAAGTAAAGAGTATAATCTCACCTGCAAAGCGGATATGTCCCGCTCCACGCCGGTCGGTGAGACACAGACGCGTAAACTAATTGGCAACGTATGCAGTGCTTGTCTTAGAGCGAGAATGTCTCTCCACTGACTCCCAAGATCTTCTAATAACCTCAGACAGTTCTCAGAAGCCCTTTCAACGACGTCACTGCCTAGCCGCTCAGCTGCCTCACACTCTTCCAACGTCAGTCGAGCCCGACGCTGGCTCTTCTGACATCTCACTATACCAGCTTGCACTTGCACTATCTTCTCCTTCAATAGCAAGCTTCTTTCCAACTCTTCAGCTAACAGATCGTCTATCATTCCAGACTGTGTTAACAGAGCTCCTAAACGCTCGGATTCTGCTGTAGGCAGTAAGCTAAGACGTCCTAACTCATTCTGTATTCTGTCTATTCGTCCAGTCATTACTTGCAGCCTTTCGATATAAAGATTCAGCTCGTCCTCGTTTTTAATCACTCCTTTAAGACCATCGAGAGCAGCGCGGAGCTCTCGTAATTCTTCCTCTAATATGTTTAATTTCTCACCAGATGATACATCGCGATCTGATATGTTTTGAATAGCTGTCGAGTGTATACTGCCGATTCTGTCAGACAAATCTCGCCATTTATCTTCGATTTTGGAGAAGAATTGACGTTGGACCATTTCATCCGATATTGGTAAGATTTCTAAAGCTTTTTCAAACTGAACTCCAGATTCATTCTTAAGGTTGTTATGTACTTCATGTTGAGCCTTTAACTCCCAGAAGCGTCTTAAGTTACTGGTTGTTGTAATATTTTCGGGGGTAATGTGTTCTAATTCCCTGTTGGCTGTCTTCATCCAGCCTTCGATTCTATCGATTAAATGGTCATATGTTAACCAATTTTCTCTGAAAGCCGTTAGACGAGTCAGTCTCGAGTCTACATCTTCCTGAAGTTTCAAAAGTGTATCAAGAGCGTTTGAACACTCGGATTCCAGTCCTGAACATACTATAAGATTTTGCAGGCCTTCCGTTATAGATAACAGTCGGAGCATCTTTGCGTTGTGATGTGAAACATCAAGGCTGATAGATTGGTATAGATTAATGTACTGTTCATGGTCGATAGAAGTTACATTAGTCAGATCTGGGATTCTTTGTTGGGCGACACTTAGCCATTGTTTTTCTTCTTTCATGCCTTGTTCTAATATTCCCCATCTTGACGCTGCCAAAGTCATCTGTTGGGCTCGACCGGCAGCTCGGTCGATAATAGTCGTGGCTCTGTCATGAAGCGAATTATGCAATCCTGAATATTTAGCTCTTGTCTCACTATCTAAATTGTCCTCTAACGACTCCAATATCGCTCGACAGTGGCTCAAGTTAACGAAGAACTTCCTGTGTTTCTGGATTTCTTCGTGGAGATGGTCTAAGTTAGATACTATGATTTTCCCATCAAGTAACGCCTCAGCTACTTCAGTAATTTGCCCAAAGTCTTGAAGTGTTTGTTCATATTCCTCAGCTAGTGAACTTAACTGCATAAGACGGTCTCTTTCAACGTTAATGGAATTTTCGATCTGTTTTATGTCGTCATCACTATAATATAACTTTCGGGGGCATTCTTTCTTTGGATTTGATTCCACAAGGGACCTAAACCTCCTAAAGAGTTTTTTAGATTTGTCAGAATTATCCACATTGTCCGATTCAATTTTATCGAGGACATCAAGTTTGTTTTGTGTTGGCATTTCCAAAAGAATTACGTCATCTAATTTTGCTTTTACGCTTTCCACCGACTGGAATAATGAATCGATTTCTTCCAAAAATTTGTTCCAGTCAGATTCAACTTCCATCACTTTCACTGAGCTTTGATTACTCAAAGTATTAACTGCAGCCACTTGCCGCGTTAATGTTTCAATTAAAGTAATTACTTCTTCGTTTACTTCTGTGACATAAATTATTTCTTTTAGATTACGAACGTAGCTTTCTAGGGCCTTAAGCCTCATTGTCTCATCTGTTGGTTTACCACCGGATACTACGTCTCTTTGGATCTTGTACTGAATTTCTTCTAGCCATATTGAAATAGTTTCAACAACGATAATAATACTTTTTTCAACTTGTTGTGGATCATTGTTTGCAATTGCATTCTTTACTTCATCTAACTCCTTATTGACAACAAGGTCGTAAGATTTTTCAACGGAAGGTTCAATGAGAGCTACAGTCATAGCATCCTCAGGGCTAAGTTTTGGAGAATCTACAGTTGATTGAGTCCGCTTCTCTAGTGTGTCCAGTAATTTTGCTTTGCCCGATTTAGGTATGATAGTTTTGCTTGGTGATGGTGACTTAGATTTAGACCGTTGAACGACATCAGAATATGTCGGTCTATGTTGGATGCTTTCCTTTTCTTGCTTGCTTGAAAATACAGGACTTGCCAAGTGAGATATACCTTCATCTATTGAAGAAGTATCCTTAAGCGAGGTATCCTCACTTGTTGGGGTTACTGAAATAGATAGGTCAGCATTGATAGGATCTGAAAGACTGCCTGGGGATTGCAGGGGTGACTCTGCCTTCCTTTTATGCTTTCTCTTCTTTTGTTTATGTTTATCGCCCAATATAGATTGCGGCGACTCTACCGCTTGGCGTTCATTATCGATAAAGTCTGTAGTAGCTTGAGGGATGGAAATTTGGGCTCGTAAATGTACTTCGTAAGGCTCGTCTGTCGACGTTGATATAGAGTCCTCAGAATAAAATCTAGGTGATGTTTGTTGAGTGTTTTCAATAGTAGATACTGCTTGTTTTGGTGGCTCCACAATAAATACAGGTTCTTCCGAATATACTCGTGGGGTTGTTTGCTGCGATCCATCAACAGTAGTAATTTGTTTTTCTTGTATTTCTAAAGTTGGTACGTGTGATTGTACTTCCTCCCTCGGAGAAGTTTGTTGAGTGCTATCAACAGTAACAAGTTCCTTTTTAGATTCTGTTACTAAAACCGGCGCAACAGCTTCTGCTAGGAGTCTTGGTGATGTTTGCTGGGTGTTATCAATCGTTATGACCTCTGTCTTGGTAAGATCAAGTTCTAAAGGTATGTTGGATTCTACGATAGTCTCTGGTTGCTGCTGCGGTACTGGTATTTCTAGCTCATCTGACTGAGTAAACGTACTCACGAGAGGTACTTCAGGAGTCTGTATACTAATTTCCGACACTTCTTTTTCCTTGACTGGTGACGTTGATGTTTCTTGATCAACTATCTCCTGTTTAGTTGTTTGAATATCAGTGTCAGTCATTTCAGTAACAGCTTCAATGCTCTTTTCAACACTTTCTACTACTGGTAATGGTGATGTTTGCATTTCGCGAGACTCTGTAACAACTTCTGGTTTTTCTTTCGCGAAATCTTCTTCAGGAGTCGATGTTTGAGAGAATTTTTCATCAGGTACAATAATATCCCTGGGAATTACTTGAGTTGTAGCTTCAGTTTGTATGACTTTTTCTGGAGATTCTGTTCTACTAGTTTGCATTTGGGAGTCTGACAGTTCTACTTTCTCTACAATTGTAATTTCTTCCGATGTCTGTGTTTGGGCTTCTTTATCACCTATTGGTGAAGTTTGAATTGTTATTTCACTTACAGGAGTGGGAGACGTCTGTAATTCAGTATCAGTCAGCTCTGGTTTAGGACTTTCAAGCTTTTCCTCTTTGTCGACCTCTGTTAATTCTGGTGATGTTTGAACCGAATATTCTTGGGTGGAAATTTCCTCGACCACAGGTACAGGGAACGTTACAGTTGTAGGAACTTCCTTTTGTACAATTTCAGGACTACTGCCTATGCATTCTTCTACTATCTTCACAGTATTAATGTCCGAGGTTTCACTAATAGTACGGTACGACTCATCTCGAGGCGATATTTCTATTTCATGTCCCATCTTTGAAGTTTCAGGTTTGATTTCCTCTTCTAATGGAGTAGTCGTTTCTGGCTCAACTTTTGGTAACTTCTTTTTACCTTTTTTACCCTTTGTTTTCTTCTGCTCTTGAACCTCTTCTTTGAATTCTACGGGAGATGTAACAGTTGTTTCCTCTTCAGTTGTGGTCGGTTTTGGATACATTGTTTCTTCACTTACTCCGTGTTGTTTACGCTTCTTTTGTTTTTTCTTTTTGTCTGGAGTAGGAACGGGGCCTAAAGAAATATCTTCAGGTTCATATCCTTGCTCCTCAACAAGTTGTTCTGAATCAACAATAGAGGACGTTGTTTCGATATGTTTCTCTTCAACTGGAGATTGTAAAAGATCACCTGACGGTTTTGGAGATTCAATTGCAGGTGAAGTTGGCAACTCCATATAGTGGCTTAAAGAAGAACTATCTGTGTTAATGACACTTTTTTCTGTTTCAGTATGTGATTCTACTTCTACTGAATCACTACCATCAGATGGACGTTTGTGCTTTCTACGCTTTTTATGCCGTTTTTCTTTAACAGGTTCTTCTGCCTCTACGATTGCTTCAGTACTTTGTTTCTCTTCTACGTGAATTGGCTGCTTAGGTGTTTCAATATTCTCCTTAGATATAGTTACTTCAGCAGGCAGTTCTATATTGATGTCTTTTTTGAGTATCGTCGGTTCCTTAAATTTATCTTCTTCAACAGTCATATCCAACTGAACCTTCGGTTCTAATTTTTTGCCTTCATCTAGTTTAGTAAGAGACAAAGAAATGTCTACTGTTTGCGGTGGGGTTTCTAGTGGAATGTCTTTTAAGTCAGAACTATCTACTTGTTTGTCATTAGAGACATCTTTTTTATCAAACTTGCGCAACTGCGTGTCTCTTCGTTCAGATTCAATAAACAAATTGAGGTCAAATTCTGGTTTTGGTGATTTTACGGTAGGTGCTTCTTCAATAGATTCAATTATTTTAGGAGATATGTGTTTTGGCTTTATTTGTTCTTCTACATCCTCTTTTTTAATAACAGATTCATCCTCTTTAAGTACATCTTTAGGTGTCTCAATTTCTTTAATTATAGTGACATCAGCTGGTAAGTGTACTTCAATATCTTTTTTGCTTAAAGACGGTTTGTTAGATTCAGAATCATCAATGGTGATATCCATTTTGACACTTGGATCATGTTTTTGAGTAGTATCACTTTGAGTAAGAGATAAGGAAATGTCTAAAGTCTTGTCAACTTTTTCTAACTCATTTGGCTTTGATGTTTCTACTTGTTTATTCGTTTCTGAATACTGGTCTCTTCGATCAGGTTCTGGGAAGTTACTATCTCTTTGTTGTGAAGCAATAAATTCTTTAATATCGTCATAATCTTGTTTTTTAGTCTTACCCTCGAGACCCTGCAAAGTTTCTAAGGGTACGTCTTTTGCTGCGGAAACCTGTTTTTCATCTATTCGTTCAATCTTGTCATTGGAAGCAACTAAACTTGGTTCAAACATTTCTACATACGAAACTTCAGGAGCTTTGGGACTTTCAGCCTTATTTCTTTCCGTCTGTATTGTGCCCGGTTCAACTGGGCTTACTAACAAAGGCGTTTGCTTAAATGTAGAATCAATTTTCACTACATGTTTTGTAGTTGATTGCACGTCTTCTAGACATTCTGAAGAACTTCTTTCTTCAGGTAATGTAACAGGAGTTTTTGATGCTTCTTCATGGTGCACAGTATGTTCTTCGGCTTGCACAAAATTGCTTTCTTCAATTGCTTCAGTTGTAGCGGGTAATTGAACTTCAATAACAGACTCAGATACATATTTTTGTGCTTCTGCAACTTCTTGACCTAAAAATTCCTTAGCCTTCTGAATAATTTCCGCTTCTGGTTTTGTTTCTGGCGAAATTTGATAAGTTAGAGCTTCATCAGGGTGTAATGATGTATCTACAAGTTCAGGTTTACTACTTTCTTCGATTTTGACATCTACATATTCTGTTTTTTCCGTATTTTCAGGTTCTATTACACTGAAGAACTGTTCAGATGTTTCTTTTGTATCGGAGGTCTTGGTATCAACTTTCTGTTCAGAAATAACATGCGTCTCTTCTTCTTTTTTAGAACTAGGTTCTTTATCGCTTCTCTTCAAATCATCGGTTATAACCGCTTGTGATTCAACAATCGAGTCAGAAACTTCCCGTAAAATTTCAGATTTATCTAGGGTTTCTATAGGCATGTCTAATGCTGAAGTAGATGTGGGTTTAGTTTCGTCCTTTTCATCAATAACTAATTTCTTTCTAGAGATAGAATCATCTAACACAGGTGTCGTAATGCTAATAGGCATGTAAGGCTGAAAACCGTCAGCACTTTCCTGTTCTATCATTATTTTGGATATATCAGCAAGATTTCCCCCTCTTTTAGTATCTGAAATTTCCGATACATCAACTATTTCCGGTTTCGACATCTGAACATGAACCTCAGCTGATATTGTTGAATCAGGTACAAATTCATCACCGGGTTCTTCCACTATTTGCTCCGTAATATGTTCTTTTCCATTAATTATCTGAACTTGTCGCACTATCTTTATACGTTTTGTTTTTACGCCTTGTTCTTGAAGTACTTGCGTCATGGGTTCATTTTCAATTACTTCAACTTCCTCTGGTTCCTCAATAACTTCTTCAGTTACATGTTCTTTTCCATCAATAATTTGTATATGTTTTATTATTCGTCGTCGTATCCTTGTTATTGTCCTTGTCACTGTATGCTTTACACCTGATCTGATATCATCTAATAAGATTTCACTAGCGGGTAGATCTTCAGTTATTACAACTATTCTATCTTCAGGTTCATGAGTCTCGAATGATCCTTGAACAGATTCCTTTTCATTATCTGTGGGTTTCTGAGAGATAGTAGATACATCTTTATGACATATGTTCTTCTCAACATCTTCTTTACCTGGGAATTTCTGTTCTTTGATTTCGATTGTAACCTCCTTTTCTAGATCAGTCTTTTGCTTTAATTCTTCCGAAAGTACGCCTTCACTTTTAAGTAAATTAAGTGTGCTTTCTATAGTTGCATCTATCTTCCCTTGATCAACAGGTGTAAGAACAGTAGACACAGGCATGGCAACTGGTTCTTGAGCAATTGCTTCTGTCAGTTTTTGCTCATCAGGTACGTCAGTGACCGACTGTTTTACGGGTATTGATTCTTTTTTAGGCTCAATTTCAGTTTCTTCAACATGTGAAATTGTGGACTTTTTGTCAGTGTCTGCAACATCTTCCACAGTCACTGATGCTTTATTCTTTTCAGACGATATAACTGTTTCTTTAGATGCAACAGGCTTTACTATTTGTTGCTCATCTTTCAAAGGTATTGAAACGACTTCTTTAGAGTAGTCTATTTCACTTCCAATCAGTTGTTTGGTCATTTCAATTAACGATGCATCCTTTGGCTCATCTTTATTTGAATCATCTGGTTTCACATCTCTTGTTTTTGTAATTACAGGTGAGTCATTTTTTGGTGTGCTTACCGATGTAACCAATCCACTTGAAATGTCTACAACTGTTTGAGGCAATGTTTCTGTAGAGGCACAGGTTTCTTCATATGGCTTGGGCATTTCGGAGACCATTGTTTTATCATCCAATTTTTGAGAACTTATTTCTTCTAATACTTGGTCTTTTGGAATGTCTGTTGGTTTCTTTTCTGATTTTTGTATAGAAACATCAATAGTTTGTGTTTCTAAAGGCTTATCCTGTTTTGGTATAGACACCGGAGTTTTTGACAAACTGGAGTGGATAATTTCAGTACCAATCAAATTTTCAGTTATGTCGATAACACTCTCTTTTGGAGTACCATCTACTTTCTCTATTGAAAATTGACCAATTTTTTCTGTTTCCTTATCTTTTACTGGCATTTCTTTTTCAAGCTTCTGAATGGGGGTATCTGGCATCAATTCAGTCTTACTATCTTTTCTTTCTCCAGGTACCATACTAGTTTTTGATGAATCATCTTCCTCTGTTTTCTGTTGTAAATTCTCGCCTCTTATTTCTTGTTGTTCCTTTGATTTAATTTCTGAAGCTGTGGGTTGCACAGTTTCACTAGTTTTAGGTATATCTGTGCTCAGACTCTGTTGTTTAAAATCTTCTGATATAATGCCATCATTGTCGCCAACTTTTATCTCATCGTCGGGCTCCTCTACTATTTGTTCAGTAACGTGTTCTTTTCCATCAATAATTTGTACGTGACGAATGATTCTAAGCCGTTTGGTTTTCATGGCATTTTGTTGCATTGAATGCAGTATTTCTGGCTCTTCTTCTATAATTTCCACGTCATCAGGTTCTTCTATCACTTCTTCCGTAACATGTTCTTTGCCATCGATGATCTGTATGTGTTTTATGATGCGTTTCCTTGTTCTTGTAATTTTTCTAGTCATTTTTTGTACCACAGTAGCAACTTGTGTTGATGATGAAGTGGCTTCTATTGTTGATAACCCACTACCAATGAAAGTGATATGACCCTCGGGGGGTTCTTGAACTTGATATTCGGGTTCGAAAACTATTTCTTGTGGTTCAGAAGATAGTTCCCGTATTGTTTCAGATATTTTAATAACAGGTTCAGGCGATTTATCTTTCGTAACTTCATATTGTAGATTTTCACTTTCTCTTTGTATAAATTCTTGAACTAAATTTGGAGTCTCCTTAGTTTCTTTGTCAATTGCTTGATCTACTGGAATATTCTTATCTGATGAACTGGCTCGTGACGATTTATCTTTAGGTATATTAAAATTATCATCAGTTCCGGGTTGTTTTAGGCCTTTATCATCATCAGGGCCAGTACTTGGTGGCTTTCCATCCTGATCATCGGGGTCATCGACCTCTTCAAATTGAACATCACCTTCTTTGACATTTATTGATACTCGTGGGATCTGTTCTTCAGTTACTTCCATGCTATCTGGTTCCTCAACAATTTCTTCTGTTACATGTTCTTTTCCATCAACGATAACAACTCTACGTATGATGCGACGCCTAGTCTTTACTATTCTTTTAGTCACTTGTTGAACAACAGCTGTAACACTGGAAGATGAAGTTTGAATTTGGGGTTGTATTTCTCCTTTCGCTAATTGAAGGATTTCCTCTGGTTTCATATCTTTAGTCATCGTTATAACCATGTCCGGTGTCGAAGTAAATTCTTGGATGGTCACTTCACTTCCTGGAAGACCCGATATAACTTGGCTACCGTAACTCTGATATTGAACATGCTGTATGGCACCGTCATCAAGTGTTGTTGATGCAGATCCCTTGTCTTCCTTCAAAGATATTTTGGAAAAGGATTGTTCTGGCAATAGATCACCAGATAATATTTGAGATCTTTGTTGCTCCGTTTGCAATAATTGTTGTCGTGTAATTAATGTTTTTCTAATCTTTCTAACAATAATCCTCTTCGTACCGTCGGCATCAACCACAACCTCAGTGGTAGTTTCATCTGGTTCTACCATCACAGTTTCAAATGATTGTGGTAAACTATGAGTAATATTAAGCTGAGAGTCTTTGTGTAAATTATCGTCTTGGTACCTTGCATCTACCAATAGTGATTGCTCGTCGATTTTTTGAGTTCTTACAACAGGTCGACTAGCAATTTCTATCGTTTCATGTCCATCAGATATTATTTGCCTCACTTGTATATTTTCTAAGACTTCTCCTTCGTGAGATATTGGCTCACTAGTCTGTATTTCAACTTCCTGAGGCGGTGCACAAGTTATTGAAACATCGTGCGTAGTTTTGATTTCAGGTTGGCATATTACTGATTTGTCAGCCACAGATGGTGGTTCAGACATTAGACTTTTACCAGTTTGTGTTTCAACTGTTGTTTGTTCCTCTCTAACTACTGGAGCTTTGACATCTTTTATTTGAATCTCCACTGCACTCGGTTGACTTTCAGTGGAAACGTTTTCAACAATTGCTTCTTGTGTAACAACCTCTTTCTTTACAAATTCATTTTCTCTTGGACTTACAATTTCTTCAGGCATTGATGTAGAGTCGATAGTTCTATCTGTTTGTGATATATCTTCTTCGACTGCTTCAGGTGCAGTCCTCATATGTAACAATATAGTTCTCAATCTTTCTATTTCTACAATGACTAGATTCTTTGTCTCCACTAAAGTTTTTCGTGTTTTATTTAATTTTTCCAAAATGTTTTGACTAGATTCATCACGACTTATCACAGTAATGGAATTTAAAATAATTTCATACTCTTCATACTCTCTAATGTACCGCTCATAGATTTCTATATATCTTATAAGGTCCTCTTCAGTTAGGACATCTGATTGTTTCCCTGATTCTTTGAGGTCACCATTAATTGTATCAAGCCATTGTTCCAGTTTATTAATTTTCTCTTTCTGTTCTCCGATTTCCTGGGCTTGTTTAGCCAATTCTTTTTTGGCATCCTGAAAATATTTAACATAATACGTCAATAAAAGATAACTATCTCAGTAAATTAAACTTAACAAAATGTCAAACTTTATATTCAGTACAACTAAAACAAAAAACTAAGTAAACGCAAAATAATTTCAACAAAACTAATTATTATTTAATTCTATCCATATATTTATACATTTTAACAGAAACTTAGAGCTTATAAATCTACGGCTAGTATTAATTCGTTTTAATCTATGACCAATTAAAAGTTCTACCTATAATACACCACAAGTTTACATGTGAAATTAAATTACGGGGAAGTTACAATCAATAACAATAACAATAACTTTGAAGAAATCAGCCAGCAGAATTTTTAGAACAGTATTAAATAAATCACCGTCATTTTACGGAGTTACATTTTCAAAAAGGGAACAAAAAACCAAAAATAAAAAAGCTCGTTACCTTTCTTACCTGGATGGTGACCAGGCCTTGTCTGGCCTGCGTTAGGAGCTTGGATATCCTGCCCTTCATCACCACCACCTCCTTCAGCAGCCCCTGGACCTCTGTCTCCTGTCTGTGCTCCATGATCTTGTGTTCCACCAGATTCGTCGCCTCCTCACATTTGACTAGTACATCTATTCCTTCCTGGAATTACGGAAATAGATACAATGGTTACGATTCTAGTACATTTTAACATTTTATGTTTTTTGAGTGTAGTATGTATATCAATTCCTTTGGTACAGCTTAAATAGCTTCACGGATTTCAAGATCTGAGGTGTCATGGGAATCGTCTCCAATATTCGAATGATAATAGGCTTAATATTTTCTACTAGCATTGTCTCACCCCGCGTAATTTTGACGTTTTCGCAATATTTTTTATTGCTGCTCCTCTCCTTTTCATCTTAGCGTGATGTTATATGGCTTATAGCCTTACTCGACAAGTGAACTATCTTACACTAAAAGAATTTTTCAAATCGGTCCAGTCGTTCCTGAGATTAGCGCGTTCAAACAAATTCTTCAGCTTTATATTATTAGTATAGAAGTTATAGATTACGACACCCCCAAATGCAAGAATTTAGCAGGCGGATATTTGTTTTTCTATTATAACAGAATTTAGCTCACTCTGCCAGTCTTTTAATAAAATTTGATGAAAATATCTGTGTATAACATCCATCACTATCCAAGATTCTCTTTAAGAATGAAATGCAAACAATTTATCGTAGAAGATAAGCCGCTAAAATTATCGGTGATTGTTTATTTTATGACTGTGCTTGCAATAGAAAATAATGATGCAGCCCAATACGTGAGTTGCACGTAAATATGATTTTATATCTTCTAAGTACCTCGATGACATCATTATTTCATTAGGTATTTATAAAAACAACGTAATATCAATTTTATTTCGGAACGTCTACCATGAGTTGAGTATTTATCTAATATACGATAAATTTATAAAATAATAAAAAAGTGTAATGATAAAACTTTTGAGTATTTCAATTACATAAAAACTACTTCATTCAGGTCATATTAAAGTAACAATAACGACAACAACAATTAAAAATCATTCAAATTTATCCTGGGAATAAAACCCAATTCCCATTGAAAGGCCCGGCAACACAAACAAAAACAACTAAAGTATGTAACATTAATAATTAAAATGACGGTTTGTTAATATTACACATTAGGAATGGCCCGCGGCTCTGCTCGCGTAACTTTGTTTGCTGCTCCTGTCCTTTAAATTTTAGTGTTATGTTATATAACCTATAACCTTCCTAGATAAATGGACTATCATACACTAAAAGAATTTTTCAAATCGGTCCAGTAGTTCCTGAGATAAGCGCGTTCAAACAAACAAACAAACAAACTCTTCAGCTTTATATTATTAGTATAGAAGTATAGATACGTGGCTATTTCCTTTACAAGTATCAAAATTGCAAACGTAAACAACATTTAATATCCTCCTAGCAAACGAATTTAACTTTGTACATAAGAGACTAAACAAATAGTCCTTTTCCTCAACATATTGTCGAAATGAACGAACTTATCTGTGCTTAACTGACATCATTCCTAATAATAACTAACATATTTTATTAACATAATTAAATTCACGACTTCTCAGTGATTCATTACAAATTTTATGCAAAAATAACTAAACTGTATTCATAACGTTAAATTTTGTAACAGTTCTACTATCATTCAACTATGACAGTAGGAATATTAGATCAATAAAACCGAACAGTTAAATTTACGACTACAATTAAAATTATTATTTGTAATTTTATAATCCTAGATAATAACGAAATTCTATTCGTCAACTTTATACCGCAATAAAATATTTACCTTGTCGTCGTTTCAAATCCATTTAATTTAACTCACAACACTTAACTAAACCACGCATAATAAATTTACTTCAAACAAAACACGATCTCAACACTTTGGCAATAAAATTCCGCACTTACCAATATAAATAATCTGTTACAAATGAATCGATTTCATCAATCGGTTTTCAGAATCGATATTAAGTTCGGAATCGTTAGCTAAATTCGTTCAGCGCTATGTGTTCGTATCGTGGACAACTGCCCTACTGAACGATGCCAAACACAACCCTAGTATATTATTAACAGGCAATGTCGTAACTCTTAAGTGTTTCGATGACATCATTATTAACTAAACGAATTATTCACTGTTTATCCCACGGCCAAGGTTTGAATTCAACTATTAATTAATAATAACAAAACAAAAAACTCGATTGTTAAAAATTTGGGATGTAATAAATAAAATTATAGCCTATCTCACTCTAACAATTGAGACGATTCCGATGACTCTTCCAATGTTGAAACCTGTTAAGCCGTTAAGCTATAATGCAAGCCATAATGTACATACATACATACTCGATAAACATTATCCATCTGGCGCAGTCACATAAAAAGGCTAA
>LGAG01000360.1:216961-228949 GCA_001278395.1 Lerema accius
GAAAGGGGCTCATGTAACACAGTCACATAAAAAGGCTAAATTGAAAACTTTCCCAGCGTGGCTAATTTTATCAATGATCTAGCAATTGCTTCCTATAAACAATGTGGTCTGAAGGACAACTTACATTAGAGAAACGAAAACACTATAACATGTCATGCTGTTACAGCACCAACACATTTAGAACAATATCGGGAGTAGAAACGTAAATATATTGAACATTTTTATATTAAGCGATGACCTATGCTTACCCTATAGAATCACTGAATGTGTAGTCTTGAAGTTACTCAAACAATATGTAAAGAATTACTTTGTATATCTGACGTAAAATCAACTATGGATTCTAGTTTTGTTTACATAGAGGCTGTGGATTATGAACACAGTGAAATGAATTATTAAAATGGTCTGGAAGAGGACAAAATACTAGCTCTAAGTTAGCACAAAACTGTTATTGACAACTGCCGTTTCATTTGCAATATGCAATCGACGAACGGTTCAAATTTTGACCAAGACAATTATATACGAGAATGAAAGCAACATGTGAATCCGAACTCAAATAGTGATCCCAGAATAGGACCAGTTGGATTGTGAATGTTAGAAGGCTGAACACATTGATGTTCTATTTTAAAACAAGGAGCTACATCATCTTTTAGAAGTAGGACATTACACAAGGGCAATGGGGATTTCGGCACTGAAAATAGACGGAATATTTACAATGGAACTCACCAGCAATCCATCCTCCATGACTTCTAGGCTCTCGTTCGGTAGATCTGAGAGATTCGCTTGAACTATCCTGATTTCTTCGAGGAGTGTTTCAATATCGTTAGATAAATCATCCTGAGAACACATTTGTTTATTAGCCACACGCTACTACGCTTGATTGCGCCGTGGAACTGCGAGTTACGAAAATAGCTTCACATAGATTTCATTTGACATCCGAAGATCATCAAGATACAATTATAATCAACAATTAATATCAAATTTAAGCAAAGAAACTATTGTACAAGTAATCTAACAAAGTTTTTAATGAAAAATGTGAAAATGAACAAACATCTGCGGAGATTGACAAATTGGCTTCTAATAATAACTCGGCGATAATTCGACTTAACTTCGAGGCCTCACAATCTTTGTATCATCTATTTCGCAGTCTCTAAATTCCACGTCGCTTGAGTCATTCAAGGAATAGTCCAATTTAGCATTCCAAATGCATGGACTATTGGCCGAAGATATAAACGATTTAAATACGCACAAATTTATTAATATAAACTGACAAATTTTCATGTTTGTAAGAGCTAAACAGATTTTTCGTTTATAATTTCGGCTGTACGTTAGCGACACTAAACAACAACGAAAAATGCATACACATCCATTAGATTATGTTGGCATGACATGCGATTGGAGAAACACGGGCCTTAGTCGTAGTCGGTCTGTTAAACATCAATAGAATGAGGTAAAAGGGTTCTAACTGCAAACATTGATTCTGTTTCAAACCAGTCCATTTATGGAGGGTAGCACGTAAGCGTGAAAAAGCTTAATATTATGCACTTGTAGTGTTGTAATAAACATTATTGTATCCACTGCAGTGGATTATTATATTATAAGAACAATTTGCTAGAATTTATTTTTTAAAACATTTAAATTAAGACTGTTTCCATAGAAAAAAATCTCACAGCCCTATTCTAATTGAGTGAAATTAATCGCGTGACTGCGTGCTTGCGATTATTTCTAAAAGTTGTTATTCCTCCTTGACTGCTTTTTTGATACAGAATACAAAATTAAGACTCTATTTTAATTACCAATACAGCATATAAAAACGATTATAAACAATTTAAGAGACATTCAATAAGAACGTTCATTTCATTTTGATTTCACGTTCTTCCTCTAAAGGTAAAAAAGGATGCAAAATACATTCATTCAACAATAATAGTATACGACTGACCTGAGAAAATATTGTAGCAGACATAATGTCAACCATTTTCTTCAGTGGTCATAAATTTTAAGCCCAACTAAAGCATCTAAAAAACTCCAATTAAAGCGTCATTGTGGTCGTTCGTCTTGTAGCAGTCAAATTTTGGCATTTAAAGTAAAATAAAAGGGTTAAAAACTTTCAAGCAAAATTGTTTAAATAAAACAAGAATTGCACAAATACTTTTATTTTATTGTAACAAAATTATATTCAGATTCAAGGTAAGCTTTTTCTGTTTCGCGACTAGACATGACTAGATTTGTTGACACGCTATACAAATACTACAAAAACTAATTTCAAATGCGTAAACACTAATGCGGCGGTTCGTGCATGCCAATAACTGGCAACTACAAGACGATCGGCATATTTGGCAGACGACAACTTACTATACACATGTTTGTAATCAGTGAAATTAAGAATTTCGTGAAAATATCATGCCAAACATAAAATATAAATTGTAAAATTGTACGATACGATGGTAGCACAGTCACCTTGGCTGTCGAGGTGGTTCCTTCTTCCGCTGGCAGCTCCTGTGCGGGGTAGGGGAGGGTGTCTGGTTCAGTGGAAAGGGCTGTTAGTATATCTTCCTCGATGTCGGTACCTAAACGCGGCGTATCTTCGACTAAAATACCCGTTATCGAATCAGTAGGCGTGTCTAAGCTTAAGTAGGAACTTTGGTCTTTCCAACTGCAGATTCCACCGGGCAAATCCATGGAAATATAGTTCGAATCGAAAGGAGAATCGCAAGGTCCCCTAGGCGAGTTTTCATCGGTATCTGAAGAATGACCGGAGCCACCGCTTGGGTCTTTATCCTTGTCGTTTTCATCTTTAACTTCAATATTAGTGTTAGTAATGTCCGCTGTTTTTGATTTTTTAGCCAAAAGGAGGAAAAATTGACATTCTGCATCATGGTACAAATACTTTTCAGGCCAAAATGACGTATCTTTACAAATATTTTCCTCTACAGATACATCACTAAGTATCGGTTGTTTTGTTTTAATGTTAGTTTCAGGTGTTATATCGACGATATGTTCAATATTTTTGGGCTGAGATTCCGTTCCTAACAATTTATGTGATTCACAACTTTTTTCGACTAACATTTTTTCCGCATCATCCGTAATAAACTTTTCAGTCCAAAAGTTTTCAGCTTTTAAGTTAGAAATGATGTTAGTAGGAGCAGCAATGTTAGAATGTTGAGGATCAAGGGATTCAGTTTGTGAAGTGCATGTTTCTTGTGTTGATATAGTTGTTTCCTTGGGAGCAACAACCACATTGGCAACATTTATATCTTCATCAAGTTTAGTTTTACACGGTTCGGAATCAATTAAGCTTGCATTGCTACTCTCATCGACATTCTTCGAAATTTCTTTACTTTCTTGCTGTTGATGTAGATGAGGTTTTAATTCCATTGAAAGGTCCTCAGGCTCAGGTGAAGCAAATGATGGAGTAATGCTATCTAACACTTCGTCATGAGGCTCATCAATAGAAGCATTTACATCTATCAATTCTATAGGTATGTCATCACTCATCGCCGAATTATCATTTTCAGGTAATAACATTTCTTCTATTTCTCTTTGTAAATCAGCCATTTTATTTTCCAGAGATTGTTCGTCTGTTATCTTATCCTCAGTAAAATGTTGTGTTTCCAGTGACATGATTTCTTCATTTAAAAATTCTTCTAGTGTTATCTTTTCCTCTGTCTTGGAATGAATTGAATCGAATATAGGCTCAGAATGGTTATCTATTACATTTTCGTATTTATTGTCGTCAGTAATATCAATCTCAATTTTATTCTCAGGCTGCTGCTGCTCTACTTCTACCGAGATGGTTTCAGATAAATTACACAGATCATCGATTGCATTAGGATCAATTTTCCAATACTGAGCTTCTGAATAAAATCTATCTTTAACAGGAGTTTGAAGCGATTCTGGAGTCGATATAGGTGTTTCAATGCATTTTGTAGTTTTTGTCTCAATTTTATTTGCAAATGCCTCTTGTTCGGATGAAGTAGCCTCTACAGGCGAGCAAGTATCTGTTGTATCAACTTGAGTTTCTATTTTCTTTTCTTTCTTCTTCTTTTTACTCTTCTTTTTATTGTCAACAGATTCCGTCCTTGTTTCTGCTATTTCAATATCATGTGTTACCTCTTTTATAATTTCCGGTTCTGGTACTGTTGATGGCTCAGTTTTAGTGATTTCTCTTGACTTAGAAGACCGTTTCCTTTTATCTTTCTTTAATGGTGTCTTTTCTTCGTCAGATGTACTTGGAGCCAATTGTGTTGCTTTGGGCACGATTGTCTTTTCTTTAGATTTTGAAGCGCGACTTTTCCTGGCCGTCTTGGTTATCTGTGTTTCGTCATCTGAAGGACTAGTGTTCACTGATTCGACATCATCTGGTTTTAATGTATCTATGAGAGCATCAAATCTGTTTTCTGATCTATCACGTACATCACTTTTTTGCGGTATCTTTGAAACTGAAACTGACCGATTATCTCTGGACCTAGATCTTGATCTTCTGCTTTTTTCAACTGTTATAAAACCTTCGGAATCCATTTCAATTACAGGCTTGTGATGGTCACTATCTGATTCATCTACTAAAATAAGTGGTGGTCTGCTTTGAGGTTGAATATTTTCTATATGGCGTTCTTCTAATTTTTGTGCTCTATCTGGCGAAGGTCTGTTAGTTGCTACAATTTCTGCCCATGAGTGATGCTCTTCATGGCCCACATGTGATATATTGTCTGTTGCAGTAGTCGCTAAACTTTCATTAATTTCTTCTGATTCAACTAGTATAGGTTTGCTTTCTTCCAAGTCTAGCGGAGCAGGTTCTACCATGTGCTCACTTGATGCTAAACCTTCAGCCACAACTTCTGCATACGATTTACCTTCTTCTGCCATTTTCGCCCAAACATTACTAGTTTCTGAATCTATTGTGGCAGTGACATCACTTAACTTCTTTGGTTCAGATACTTGTTTTTCAATAAGATCCTTCTTATCTTCCTTCTTTTTCTTTTTCTTATTTCGTTTAGATTTTGATTCAACGTGTTCCTCGATAATGCCCTCATCAGTTTTATATAAAGCAATGTCGTCTCCCTTCGTAGTTTCTATTTGTGACGACGAAGCGGGTGGTAAATTTGGTTGTGCTGAAGATAGATTTTCAACCTTTACATCTTCTACATTTATACTTTGTGTGCGTTGAGTTTCAGCATTAATTACAGAATGTTCAGTAGCTGTGTTTGTGATTTGGGTGCCACTCTTGTTGCTCTCAACAATTTGATACATATAAGAGGGTGTGAACTCTGGTGCATCAGCTGACAATTTAGAATATAAAACAGTGTTTGTGAAAGAGGGTTTGAATTCAGGAATGGAATCTATTTCAGGAAGAAGATCATGCAAACTATGTATAGGAGACTTTTCAGATCGTGTAAGGGTTATTTCGGTTTCTGGGGTTTCAGTTGTAATCGAAACAATATTTTGCAAGTTATCTGGTTTCTCAATGGGTATACTAGATTGTTCCGTACTTGTGTGGTCACTAGGAGGGTCAGGCGTATCGAATACTTTAGAAACGTTTGATTTTGGCTCAGTTTCAGACAACGATGCCGAGATATGTCCTAGCTCTGGCGGGCTTTCCGAAGCAGCCCGGCACTCATCACGAATATCTGGGATTATGTTTCCTGGTGACTGCATTGGCTGTTCAGTTTGTAGATTTATGTTTTCGGGAGATTCAATATTTTCAGTGAAAATCGCTGCAGGTTGAGTTACAATATTTGCTGTTTGTGGCAGGATTTCCGTAGGAATTTCTATCACTGCTTTATCTGCTTCATGCGTATCGATTTTATCAGGACTTGTAACATCTTCTATAGTATCTTCAATTAATTTTATGGCATCCTCGACAAGGTCAAAAGTGCTACATTCGTTTAAGTTTGGTTTTCTATCTACGATATCGATATCTGCTGTCAATTCTTCAGAAATATCTTCAAAAGCCTCTGTATCAGGAATTAGATTTTCAACAACAACGTACTCTTTCATGTCCTCGTCTGAAATTTGTTGAACTTCAAAATCGATTGTTTTTTCATTTTCATCTTTTTCCATATCTTTAAGGTCACCAAAAACTACCGGCACGAATGATACATCACTATCATCTAATATTATTGTATCAATTTCTTTATTATATTCAAGTTCAGAAATTTCCACTGGAATTCTGCAAGGAAGGGGTTCTTTGTCTGCTTTTGATGAAATATATGTATCAGTGTTTTCAATAGTGTTCGTATCGGACGTCACATCTAAAACATTCGATTCAGTTATTACAGAATCAGTAATAAGAATATTTTCCATGTTTTCTTTCGATTCAATTGGTTCTGTAATAAGCTCAGATGTGATAGGTTGAACAAGACCCTTTCTACTAACACTACTTTCAGTCTCTTCGGGAAGTACAGGAGAAGTGACATTTTCTTCTAGTCGATTTTTACAAGTGACTTCAGAGGATTCTGACTTGACATTTTCACTAGAGTCAGACGTAGAAATAACATCCCTACTTGAAATTGGATTATTTTCTAATATCACGTAATCGCTCTCAATGTTTGTAAAATCAACAGTCTGTTTTTCAATTTTATCTACTTTCCATGGTTCTAGGATTGCATTTCCAATATTTTCATCCAGTATTTTCTTCTGATCCTTCGATTTATTATTAGTTGAAATTTCTGCTAGAATTTGTTCAGCATCTTGTATTTCTTGATAACTGTAACGTGGAGGTACAAGACAAGGTCTCAGAACTGGTTTGTCAATGTTCGAAACCTGATGAGCTTCAATAGAATGGGGCAAATACTCAGTTTTATCGTTGAATTGTAGATCTTTAGTTTCTGCTTTCTTCTCATTTATGTCCTGTTTGTTCTCATTACGCAATTCTGTATTACATAACCGCATAGAGGCAAGTAGATATTCAGCATCACGTAATTCATGATAATTAAAGTGAGGAGCTTCAATAGGGCTCACAAATTCAGATTTACGTTCTTTTGGTAAAGTAACGTTAATTGATTCCTTGTTGTTCATTTTAATATCCTCTGCGATTGGCGCATAACTGACATGGTCGCTTGCCGGCACACTAGTTTCAGAAACAATTTTTATATCATCAGTTTGAACTTCAACGAATGTCTCTTTGCAAGGTTCCTTACTATGCTCGTCCGATTTCGTATTAATACCTGCTAATAAGGACTCTGCATCCTTAATTATCTGATAATTTTGTATAGGTTCTTCAAACATTATAAACGGTTGTTTAGGGCTCGTATCTAAAAGTGCACTTTCTTCGATATTTTTTATTTTATCATCTACTAGATCACTGATTTCTATATTACTTTCTTCTTTTTTAGCAAAACATTCAATGTCATCAGTAATATTTTTTACCAGATCCCCTACAGCAGGTGAAGGTTCATTACTTTGTTCTCTGGACTTAGTTTTAACAGACGCCAATAAGGTTTCAGCATCTCTTATTAAGTGATAGTGGATTGGTTCTTCGATATAACTCTGTGATATATTGCGTTGCAACTCAGCATCCACAGTATCGCTGCTATCCAAATGTAGCCGATCGAAGTCCGGTTTTTTGTTTATGGGAGTTTGTGATGAAATATTTGAATTTTCATTATTAGACGGTAAGTTTGGCGTAATATTTTCAAGACGAGATAGTTCGCTGGATTGTGACGTTTCCTGAGATAACAATTTACTTTCCAGCGCTAAGCTATGACTAGGTTTGTTGATTTCTGTATTAGAAATGGTAGGTCCTGTATTTATGACTATTTCCAAGTAAGTAGTAGGAATAGGGTCTATAGAACCAGGTCTAAATTCATCGCCCAATACAGTTTCATTTATCACAGTCTCGTCTGTCGCGGGCACAGTCTTAGACATTCCAACAATTTCTTGCTCAATTTTCTCTGGGACTTTATCAGGCTGTGGCGTATTCATGATGCTTGATACATTAGAAACAGTGGAAGCTAGAAGTTTTTCTGCATCGTTTAATTCATAATAATTAAATTTCGCTGCTTTTTCTATCTGATGCGGCGTGGAAATAATCGAGGCATTTTTAGGCACGTCATGTGTCAGTTCAGGTCTAATTGGTTCTTCTTGTCTTAGAATACCGTCTGTTTGATCAGTGGTTATTTCTATAGCTGTCGACTCCAAAGACTCATGTTCATATTTAACCATTTTCGTACTTTGAGTGGGGGCTTCAATATTTTGTTCTATATTTTCAACCAGTTGAGGTTCTATAATTTTTTCTGGTGCACTAGTACTAGTGGCTTCAATTTCTTCTATTTTATTAGGCTTTTCAAGTTCTATACTAACTACTTCAGGTTGAGTAAAACTTATTTCCGTTTGATCTAACTTGGGAACCACTTCTTTTGCTTTAACAATAACCGTTGTTTGATGAATAGTATCTTGTGCTTTATCCACTTTTGGAGGCATTTCTTCATCTTTAATCATTTCCCCAGCCATAGTCATTTCTATGTCTGCAAAGTCTAAGTTTTCTCTTTCTACCAGATTGGTATTCGATGTCTCTTTTTGAGCATGAGATGTTTCTGTTTGTTCCAACAACCTATTGTCTTCTAGTTCTTTAATCTCTTCAGTCTTAGAAACAGTTGTTTCTACTGGTTCAAATTTCACAGCCTCCTCTCTTTCTATTGAAGATGATTTAAGACGTTCGTTGATGATAAATTTATAATAATCATAATCTAATTGATGTACATCCAAGTTTACTGAATAAATTTTCAATTCCTCCACAAGTTCCTTGTACGGAATAGAAATTGGTTTTTCTATGGGCGCCCGCTTACGTTCTTGAACAGAACCAAAAATAGCTTGTTCTAAAATATCATCCATATATTCTTCTTGATTTCTTTCACATTCATTAGCATTTGTTTTTTCACACTTAATCGCTTCTAGTTGCGCTTTAACTTCTTGTTTTATTTCTTGTAATGTTAAGTCACTTTCAATTTCCTCAGGAGTAGATTCAACTCGTGGTTCTGTGCACAAATCTGAGATAGGCATCGTAGAATCTAAAATATTTTCTATATTTAACGTTACTGGAGTTTGAACTCCTGAAATTATAGTTTGAGATTCTAATGGCTGTTCTTCAGCGCAAATATGAAGGGATTTTTGCTCAGGGAATTTATCCTCTGTTATGATTTTATTTTCAACTGCTTCATTATCAGTTGAACTAGTTTCCTCTAAGGAATTACTCTTACTTCGAAATACCTTTACTGTTCTTATGGTAGGTAATTTCTTTTCTTCATGCGTAATTAAATATATAGTCCTAGTTTCAATATCAATATGTTCTGGTACCGCTGTGGTGATTTCATCAACCGAAGTAATACTATCTTTAAACGGTTCAGTGGCAAAAAATTTGTCGTTGTTATTTTGTTCCGAAGATCGCATTGATATATCAAGATCATCGGGATTTTGCATTATAGATTTTTCTACGTCTGCTTCGAATTTGGACTTTTCTAGAGCATATTTACACTCCTCTTGGATTAAATTTGAAGACTCATCAAGAATTGTCACTTCAGTTGCGATTTGCCCTGAATTCATCAACGCTTCATGCAAGCTAGGCCTATCTATAGATTCTACTGTTGATTCAGGTATTCCTTCCTCCTCAGCCATAAGAGTATTCCAATCCATTGTAATAAGATTCTGACTAATGTCATGTTCTTCATCAGTTTTAGAAACAGTTTTTCCATGTTCAATATCAGTTGACTCAATAATTTGTTTTGACTCTTCCGTGCTCTCCACGTTAGATGCTTCAGTCCTTTCAAATGCTGTAGTAACATCCTTTACAGCTTTTTCTGTCTCATCACTCTCAATCTTCTTTTTCTTGTTTTTGGACTTCTTTTTCGTTTTCGAATTATTATCCTCAGGTTCAATATTTGAAACAATCATTTGTTCACCAGATAAACATTGAATAATTTCTTCGGATTCTTTTTCTTGGACTTCTTGATTAATTTCTTCACGTTCTGATTTCTTTTGTTTGCGTCGTTTTTTACTTTCTTTAGTTTCATTGACAACCTTAGTTTCAAGTATACTTGTGTTTTCGTCATCTTTTTTGTCATCTGTCGGTTTATCAGATACTTCTACAACAGGCGATTTGATACTGTCGGACAGTTTATTCGTCAGATCTTTGGTGCCTGTGCTCATCATAGCCTCCTGAGTTACTTTTGGTTCTCCCTCTGATTGAGTAGGTAAAGACAAGTCTATCCGTGTAGCATCGCTATCAATTTTATGGATGTTATCAGAATCCAACGTACTTTCGGATATTTTATCTTGTTTCTTTTTCTTTTTTTTCTTACTTTTTGGTGTCATTATATCATCTTCATTTATCTTTTCTTTGACCTTAGAATCTTCACCAATAATATTTTCGAACTCAATTGATTCTTTCGGTTCATCAAAAGGTTTCACAGAAGATTGCGGGAAATCAGTAAATTGTTTTTGTTCTTCTGAAATCACTATATTTTGATCGCCTCTTGTATCTATATCTATGACGTTTTCTTGTGACGTGACCGTATGTATACTTTTGTTCTCCTGTTCGGACGAACTAATTTCCATTTGTGTATTATCATTTGTTGAAGATATTTCTGTCATAGTATCTACAATGTTACAAGTCATTATTGCTTCCGGTCTGTCCGATGGTGTCTGACAAATTTCTTCTTGAGGTTTTGAAGGTTCAATATTTATGTCCTTTATAACAGAAGATTCCCTAGACTGAGCAGTGCTGTCAATTTTCTTTGTTACGTCTTGTTTTATGTCCTTGTGAGCTTTCTTTTTCTTCTGTTTACTTGGAAGGTCTTTTTCTACTGGTTTCACTTCAGTTTGTTGTATGTTCTCCACAACAACAGTGTCTGATATCTGATCTTTACTGCCATCACCAAGTTCTTTAGCTTTTCTTTTCTTTTGTTTATCAGATTCCTCTATTTCTTTCAGTGCCTTTTCTATTTCATCCTCACTTTCAACTTTAAGTTTCTTTGCTTTGT
This sequence comes from Lerema accius, assembly GCA_001278395.1. Lineage (NCBI taxonomy): Eukaryota > Metazoa > Arthropoda > Insecta > Lepidoptera > Hesperiidae > Lerema > Lerema accius. Next base: position 227,932 of record LGAG01000360.1, read on the forward strand.
GTTTCTTTTTACTTTTCTTCTGCTCTACTGTAGACTGTGATTCCAACGGTGGTTCCTCCTTTGACGTCGTTTCAGCTACAGTTTCTATTACTGTGGCGCTGTGTTGTATTTTTTTGGAAAATTCCGTAGTTTTATTTACGCGAGAGGGAATCGGAACAACCGGAGCATCATCCACCTGAGTAGGTTCAGTTTCATCGAAATCTTGAACCTCAATAACCCTTTTTGGTGTTTTCTTTTTCTTCATTGTTTGCACATCGTGTGCTCGTGTAGGACGTTTCTCAGGAGCTCGTCTCTGTCGAGGCATATCCCTAGAGCGGCTACGTTGTGAAGGACGTTCTGGTTTATCGATTCTTTCCGTCTTAAGTGTAGACGAATCCCTAGAGTGGACTTTGCTTTCATACTGTGTCGGTGGAGACTTCTCCACTTCTACTACTATTTCTTTCACCATTTCTACCTGCGCTACTTGAGCCTTCGGTAAAGGTGTAATATTTTGAGACCTTGCCTGTTTGCGTAACCCGAGAGCTAAAATCTCCGCATAGGACATCTCTTGAGAGCGGCCTCTCGTGGCCGGGCTAACAGACCTATCATGAGACATATCTTTAGGAGCTCGCAAATCTATCTCTGAAACCGGAGCTGGATCTAACGGCGTCGGAGCACGATAAGCAGATTCGATAGAAATCGATTCCATTTCATTGAATTTTTGTACAACATCCATGTCCGCTTCATTCTCAAACTCTATCGATACCGGAGCTCTACAGTCGGGCACATCCCGACGAACGTCATACACATCAGATTCACCGGTAAACACTGCACTTTCACTGAACTGACTTTCACTGAACGCCGGCACGTCACCCGGCTCTATCGCGTCATCGATTCGAACACTAGGTGCGATCACACTTTCGATCACATCACCGTCGGGTGAATCGTCTCGATTTCCACGTTCTAGCGTTCTGTGCGTGAGTCGTTGGGCGCTGGGCTGCCTGGAGCCCGCCGCGGAGTTGGAGCGCGAGCAGCCCTT